>VZTB01017793.1:0-35246 GCA_013397245.1 Thryothorus ludovicianus | reverse complement strand
AAAAAAAAAAAAAATAACAAAAGCATCTTTACTCTGACTTTAAACAGCTAAACAGCACTGATGCTTCCTTTCTCGTTCCATAACGATAGAGGCTCCATTTTAATTATAATTTTCCTCTTAAAACCATTATTTTTCATACCTACATCTGGAATAGCCATGGGGTTTGCCACTGGCAGCATGGTACATGCAGAAATGTAGACTGTAGCATATTTGCTTATAGGGGAGGTGGAATTAGACATCTATTAACCCAATATAATCCTATTCTCAGATCTGGCCATCTCAGGCTGAATTAATGTATACTAAACTATTTTATATCAAGTTCAAATCTGCACCCCAAATTCTCTTTTTCACACAGTATTTAAAGGCTTACTTACATTGGATTCCTTTCATTTCAACCAAACCTATGACATATTTGGGCCATATTTAAACTTATTTTCAACAAAAAAATATTTTCCAGGTTTTTTTATAAGTATTTGCTTCATTATTGCCGAACAGTAGTTGATACAGCAACATTTGTACAAAGTTCTAGGCAGATTTTTCACACATGTATGTACCAATGGGTGGGTTTAATATTTCTGGTGCATGGTTTACCAAATTACCATGGTAGCAATTTACATGAACATGAAAAATTTTACAGGGAAAGTCCCTGACATGAGATCACAATGATTTGAGACCTAGACTCCCACAGCAAGTAAGTCAGATCCTCAAGAAGCATTTTAGAGGGCTGCTGCCATTTGGGTACTGTTACCTTAAGTGACTGTCAAGGGAATCTCTGACCTCTATAAAGGAAGATCTGGAAATAGAAATTAAAAACTTAGATTCTCAAAAATGTTTCATACTTTCTGTCCAAGACATCTGAACTACAAACACTAGAATCTAGAGTTTAGAGGCTACCTAAGAAGATGAAGTCTGTTTCTCTGCATCCTCTACATGTGATGTTTAAGATCTTCAATTGTCCACTTATCCATAGACTTTGGTTCTAAGCTGTGGTGCCACAGGGGATTTTTTCTCTTCATGTAACTAAAAAAAGTCAAATACTCAACAAAAACTTAAACAGATAAAACAGCTCATTAACTGAAGGCATTTTAGGCATCTTCCACTTTCTATACCACAGGTGTTGCCAGAAGCAGCAGTGATTCTCCAGGTTTAAGTGACAACACACAGCACACTACTTAGCCAAGATAGTATTAACCTTTAAAAACTCACACCCCTTTTAATAGTAATAATCAGCCTTCTTGTACCTCAAATAAATTACAGGTGTGGATTTTCACAGGCAGAAATAGAACTCAAAAGACTTAAGGACTGGAGATAGCCTGGGGTTTCATGAACATAAATTATTGATACTAAGCTTAAGTGAGACTAATGGGCAGAGCTCAAAACTGTTAATGCTTCAATGTCTGATGAGGCCTCCTTGAGCCATGCATTTCTGGGGGGCATAGCACCTGGAGCTGCCATTAAAGATTCCTGGATCACAACCTCAGCTGCTCACTGCCAAAAGCACAGCTCCATTTTTCATTACCTGCCCACATGAATCACTCTCTGCATTGGTCAATGCAGAGAAGAGTAAGAAAGGTGAAAGCTGAAGGAAATTCTGCATCCAGTAGAACAGTGTAGACAGAAGTAGAAGCTAAGAGATGCTGAGTAAAGAGTAAGATGTAGAGCACAGTTTAACTCAGCTTGGAAAAACTTTCACTTCATTAAAGGGTGGAATGATCAACCATAAGAAACTTCTCTACCAGACAATTTATGGAGCATACCTTTTAAAAACACCATGATCCTTGTGATTTACCTTGAAAAACGCTTTACAGTAGAAACAAACCAGTTTTTGTATGGTATTGCCCACCTAAAACTTTCTCTCCCACCTGTACCCAATGTTCCATTCTAGCTGGTTGTACATATGCTAGAAGAGACAGAGCAGAAGACCAGCCTAGAGAACACCAAGTCAAACTTGCTGTTCTCTGCATTTCTTATTAGACAAGCCTCTGTAGTCAAATAAGCCATGTAAATGTACATGAAAAAACTATGTAGCCTCCATCATCTGTTTGTTCATTGTGTGTAAGAAAGAGGATTCCTGATCACTGCTGTCACCAACTACTTGTGGCTGGTTGAGTTCAAGAATGAGTCACCCGATCATTCTTTCACTGAAAACAAAATTCCCTGGATAGCAACAACTTTTTGATTTTGTGTTACTCAAATTCTTTGTTGGTAAAAATCAAAGCTCAGTTTTTACTCAGAACAAGCAACGAATTGTTTTTCATGCTTGCATTTGATGTTTCTATAAACCTTGTTTCTCCTTTACTGGTACCACAACTACAGAAACATTAATAATTCACACTCAAATCTTTATTTGAGGCTTCTCTCAGGCTGAGCTCAAAAGTTTAAATCATGAGTAAACGTTCTTCTGCCAAATCTTTTGCTCCCTATTCCCTACTCCCTGCTGCCCAAGGGTAAAAGACAGAATTAATTTTTAAAATTAAACAAACAAAATATTTGGTCACTTGCTTTCATTTCTGTCTGGCATTGATATCTTGTGGGTACTATATCAAGCCATGAAAAATAAATAAGAGAGCTGAACTTTTCAAATGCTGCCAATGAACTTTTTTCCAGTTCAGTGAAGTTAATAGGCCTTTTCATTTACAAATTCATAAGAATAGGATTATATTGGGTTAATAGATTCTTTATTATATTCATTGAAGTCTTACTGCCAGAAATAGAAATTAGTTCCTCATGACATAAATGATCAAGATTAGTTGTAATTAACAGAAAAGTCCCAGACTTCACACAGCTACAGCTAATTACAGCAACTAGAATGTACAAGCCAAAGACTGTGAATTTGCAAACCCCTGAACAAATGCTTAGACTTCAGCATGCCAGATAGTCCTGAGAATCCATTCATGCAAAAACATGCACAAGTAATATACGGGACTGGGAACAAGTAAATCTCATTTAATTTTGAGATCAATGCAAATAAATTTCAGATCCTTCGCAAATATCTTCCACCACAGAAAAGATGGATCCATGTCCTGTTACTTTGTCAGTAGTCTACTTCAAATCTTCAGATCCAAACTATACAGAATTACACTGAATATTATTTTTATTCTACATTTACTATGCCTTGTAAGAAATGTGTCACACATGCATCAACTGAAAACAGGAAAATAAGTCGGGAATTTGCAAAAAAAATTGCCTTTTTCTTTTTGGGTGGCAAGCACAAGATCTGCAATACCTTACTAAAACATCAAGGCAGCAAACAATGAAAGTATAAAAAAAGCAGGAAGTTTTCCATCAAATTTTCTTCTTGCGATGCGAACCCAGAGGAAGAATTTAACCTGCTGAACATTCCAATTATTTCCTCACACTCAGAGAAGCATTGCTTAGTGCAGCAGGCTCTAGTTCTCCTTTGCACAGCTACTTGCAGAGAAAATGTTTTATTAAAGAGCGTTCAAAGTGACAGGGTCAGCATGCACAACTTCCATTCCTTCGGTATGCTTTTCTGAAAGTCAAAACATTAAATACATTGGTGACCATAGTTTTATTATAACTGCCTTATAAATCACGTTAGAGCTAATTAATCTAATTAACAGTCCTATGTCCCAGATACATTACAGGAACAGACCAAATCAATCCAGCCTTGAAGAAACCACTAATATGTCTAAGACACCAATCCTGGATTTGCTGAACATTCATTGAATATCAACCTGCTGTGAAAATATTACTATACCTGCTGCTTTTATGGGACTGGATTTTGCTTGCCTTTTTTCCCCTTAAAAAAAATTTAGGAACACAGAAGTCAATGCTATAAACCAAAGATATTTTGCTAGCAGCTTAGCATTTCAAAGATAAGTAGTTAAACTGAAATTCTTTTAACTCTTAAGATTCACAGGTTGGAAATTTAGTATTTTTCTGCTATATATCTTTTTCATCTGTCCAAATTAAAACATTGGTACACAAATAAAACCACACTAAGTCCCTTGAAACTTGGGCTAAAAAGTATCACATTTTCAGGAGGTAAATAAAGAGAATGTTGAAGCAGAGAAGAGTTTCTAATGAGTTAATGTAAAAAAACCTCGTGCAAAAGCAACCCGCATCAAAGCTAGCAGGCAATACCCTGACAGTCATCCATCAAACCAAAAGTCCCCTTAATAAATGCCAATTATAGGGCAAATATGCACAAACGTGGATAGCATAAGCCATGGGATCATTTCCTTCCAAGAAAATTAGTGACCAACAAAACACCCATGCAGCCTGCCCTACAGCAACACTCACCCCTGACTGGAATACTAACTACTATTATTATTTCACTCCTTTTTACTTTATTTTGTACTTTTGCAAGAATTCAGAGCCACACAGAATTTTGTTTGGGGTTATACAAATTCCTTTGCAATTTGTATAGAAGTCTAACATAACTTTTTAAAAGCCATGACATGCCTATAATGTATACAGAGTCTCTGACTTCCGCCGTAAGCGAGCCTTTTTCCTAACTTAATCATACTCAAATTTCACCCCTTTTAAAGATCCTGATTCAAAAATGTTCACTCATTCTCCACAGTCCACAAATTTATACCATCTCTTCCTGTGGTATTATATGTGCATAAATTAAAAAAGAATGGTCTTGTATAAGGACTGAAAACAGGACATTCCAAGTCCCCATCCCCCAAATCTAACTTCAATTTATCAAGGAAACGTTTGATATAAAATACACGTTCTTATAAACTATTTTTTTGTGTATGAATAGGAAGTTTCAAATTTGAGCAGAATTATGTTACCCAAACCTAAAAACAATGAGTTGTACAGCATGCTGAAGTCAAACAATAATAAAAGCTTCTCTGCTGTTACATTTGCCTCCGATTCATTTTATCCTTTTTTGCTAACACCTTCTACATATCACACCTGACCAATATTTTTGGCCTCCCAAAATCAGATTTTTTAGATTTATTGTATCTGATATACAGTAAACAGAAAAGTAGCATGTTTTGTCATGTGGAGTGTCAGAGGCAACAGCTGAGAGTTAAGATAAAAACATTATGCTAATGAGACAAAGAAGCTTTGAAAGTATTTAATACTAGTATCATGTCAGAGAGAATTATTTTTTCATCTAAAACGACTCACATTGCTATATTCATAGAAACAGACTAGAAAATGCTACATTAGTCCTAGTCTGATGTCTTATCTAATTGACCTCTAAAGTGACATCTTCCATCACACAGACTAACCCGTGCTATATTCATTTATTCCCATCTTACCTAAAATTATGATGAATGATTTGAGCTCTATTCAATTATTGAAAATGTGCAAAGAAACAGAAACAATGAAACTGGCAAAGTGCTCTGCATTCTTAGGAACAATTTAGGCTAATTAGCATCAACTTCTCCCCCATTCATCATACCCCTTTAGAAATATAAACAAACTGTCAGCTCTAACCTAACAAACAGATCACTGAGCTACTTAACACAAATTATTCTTACATGAAAAGCTCCTTCTCAGGCAATATTCTCCTCTAGGGCATCTGGGAAGTTGAGCTATTAAAATTGAAGACATATGTTTCAGTCAAATTTAACTCCCAGATTGTACTGATCGCTGTTGTGACAGTTTTCCATCAGCATGCTGCTGCTGGCAAAGTACTACAGATTTTAAACAAAGCAATGCAACAATAGACTTCAATGATGCATGTTCATTTAGTATAATATCAATACCACCCAATTAGCACCCAACATCTAGAAATGGAGCTACTTAAAATTAATGCTTAGGTAGAACTTGAATCTCAGATTTCATTTGGAGTTTCTTTTAGAATTACACATTCTGTATGTTCCTGTGAGTTTGCAGAAGGCAGCCACTGTCAGCTATGACAATAGTTTAAATCAAGCTGCAAAAGTGATGCTCTATGAAGGCCACAGAGGGGGGTGCTGCTGTCACTCCTGAATTTTAACTCAAACTCCTCCACAGATGCCACAAACAAAAGGACAGCTCTAAGCTAAAGGAAAACAGGAAGGTTTACAGAGTTGAATACTTCCTGAACACAGCAAGCCATGTGCTACTTTGGAAGCCAAAATGATTATGAAATGCACTTCCTTTCCTTTCTCTAAAATGTAAAAGAAACTAAATTTGTCCTCAACTCCATACCTGACTAACAAGCTTTTGTGCTAAAACTAAGACTTTTTCATTAGTTCATTAAAATATTCATTATCTGGTAAACGGAAGAAGTAAACACTAGCCTGGACTTTCTTGTCTCACAGGCATTTCAGATTTTGTACATATATAAGAATATGCCTTTTCCAGTAAGAACTTCAAAACTGGGGAATATCTTCCACAGTTTTTTAGAGCAAATATAATTTGGAAATTCCAGAAATACCAGAAATAATCAGTGTTGAGATTATTCCCCAAGTTGTTTTTCTTTTCAATCTATAGGAAAATTCCTACTTATTGCCTTGGTTCCCTTTAAACAGTAAAACACACAATAAGAATTTCATTAATTAAGATTAAGCATTTCCCATCATTTCTCCTTTGATTTTCTTTCATTTCTCAGCTTTTCTATTTCATTCTGGCTCTAAATTTATCTGACAATAAACACTTGTAGTATGTGTTGTAGCTTGCCTTTTTTTTTCTATCCTTTTTCTTCCGAGGAAGGTAATGAAACCAAGCAGTTTTCAGCATGGTTGCCTGTTTGCACAGAAAGGTGTAGTCTGAATTTAATTTTGTTTCATCCTTAGGTGAGAGAAGGAAGGAGGATCACCTAACTTCCAGATTTCCTCTCTGCTAGTTGCACATGCATTTCCCCCTTGGATACAGAATTTCCCAAGGCCTGGAGTATATAATATGGTTGGAGCCAGAAGGTTCCCAAACACCTCTGTGGTGATGCATTTCTTACCCCCAACAGAGATGCACCTTCTGAGTGAACACAGCACAAGCAGGTGTGTCTTCTTGCTTCTGAAGAAATGGATCTTGAATTCTGACATGACAGCCACCTCAAAAAGCGTTTTAAATATTAGTGCTGACCAGAAAGTCTGATCCTAGAAGTGTTATGCAAACAGATTGGTGAGACTTGAAAGTGAGAACCAAATCAATGGCTCTTGCTCATCCTCTCTGAAAGGATCTCATAGTTATGGGCTTTATTGACCCAGAGAAGTAGTAATGTAGTTCATATATATCAAGAGAGAATGAAGAGAGGTTTCACAGCAGACAGACTAAAAACCTGCTTCAGCCATCATGAGCATGAATTGATACTTCAAGTAAAAAATAAGATTTTGTGAAAGACAGAAACACTTGAGGTCTTAAGTAAAGAGATACAAGTCACACAGCATTGAAACAATACTTAAACCCATGCTTGTCAATCAGACTGCTTGAAAACTAGCTTCAGATAAAAGAAGAAACCTGCATTTCTTCACACTAGAAGACAAAAAATGACAGAGAAAAATCTGAAAGGTGACCTCACACAAACCAGGGGGAATTAAGGATTCAGGACACGGGTAAATTCTGATAAGTAAAGAAAGATGGGGTACTGCTTCAGCAATTTCATTAGGAACAGGATATTAAAAGGCTGGCTTAAGGTGAATCATTCTTATTCATTCTTCAGTTAACCAACAGAAAAATAGCTCAATCTCATAAAATATTTCAACCCAAAAAAATTGTATATTCATGAAAAGTGACCTCTAACTTATAACACGGATATACAGTATTTTAGGATTTTACTCAGTTCCTATGCCTTTCTGGTGCTGTTTGCAAAATCCACATCAAGAAAACATGAATGACTCTGCTCTAGAAGCAGGGTGATGAAATTAGATTCAAAAGGACAGAGCAGCACGGAACACTTCTTGGAGGTATATTACATTCACAGAAAGCAGAAGGTCCCTACAAAAGTTTTCCCTTGGTTCTGGAAAAGGATTTTCTTAGTGGTTTTTTGGGTTTTTTTGGGGTTTTTTTGTATAGGACAGTCTCAGAGGGTACAAACTAAACTACCAGCTCTTTTTGCTACACTGTTCAAAGAACATATGGCATATGGGTATGCTAACTAAATATGGAGCTGCATATTTCAGTTGGCCTATTTTTCCTCTTGGTTCAGCCATTTAAAAAAAAGGTACTTTTCATATATGCATCTAAAGAGCATCTAACACACATGAATATACAGATTTTATCTCAGTTTCAACTGTTCTCTCAAAAGCTACAAATCTGTCCTAATTTTTAAGAAGCTGTCTGTATGTGAACATGACTTTCTTAGAGACAAATAATAAGATGAATACTAATCCACATGTGTGGAAATTACTTCCAATCTGGCATCAGACTTTCATTAAGCTGTGCTGAAGGCCAGAGAAAGCTGCACACTCTATTTTTGCCATTATGTTATATAGATCAACATTCAAGAGCTAGTTTATTATTTACACTGAACTGCTCTCACATAGCTGTTATTTAATTTTTTTCTTTCACTTTCAATTGTTTTCTGTTGGTTCAGAAATGTTTTCTTCCTGGTTGCAGTCTCTTTTCAAGGCATAGGGACAAGTAATAGAAGCAGACAGGAAGTAGGGGTTGTTGCTCTCCAGAGGATGATTAAGCAAGTCAGCACAAATTCCCCAAAGTTCCCACAAACAGGCCCTTATGTAACAACATATGTTTTCAAAGATATTTTCTCTGAGCAGAGGAGAGTCTTCATGGGAAAAATATAAGCCAGCTTTATAATAAATATTGTGGAGCATGAAATAACTATAAAGTAAAGAGCACTATAAATGAAATAAATCATTAGATACTGAAACTCCCACAGCAACTGATTCTCATTTACGTTTCTCAAAATTAACCTTGGTCAATAAAGTATCCAGGTGCTGAAGTCTCTTGCTTAGGCAAACAAAACATGATGTGTTCCTTGGAATATCACCTGTAATGCTCTGGGATGAGTTTAGATAAAGGTTTTAATGCAAGTAGTTCAGATAACTTCAGTAGGCTGTTTCTGGGAAGAAAGCAGGATCCATCCTTTTTCTCTCTCTTATGCACAGAGCAGAAATTCTTGAGAAATTCTTGAAAAACTTGAGAAAATGTAAAAAAAAAAAAAGGTAAATCTTTAACATTTACCTTTTAAAAACTTAACATTATCATTAGACCATCCCAGTATATACTGCCTTTAGATTATTCAGTACAGCTGTGGACTGGTTAAAGCCATACAGCATTGCATACTTTTTATTGTTTAAAAAATGCATTAAGTTTCAAGATTTTAAACACTTAAACATCTTTGACATTAAGATTTTTTTGTCATTCTCTTTAATTTTAAAGAAAATTGACACATTTTATTACAAGGATTTTAAGCTTATAGGAGTGGTTATTCACCTTCATGTGAGAAAAATATTTGACTACCTAGAATTAGATATGAGGAGAGACTACTATGTAGTCTGATTTTTCTACAAATAAATAAAAAATTGGGGACACAAATATCAAAAAAGTTAACAAATAACACAACACAACAGATCAAGTTTTCCAATTACTTATGATTTCACTGCCCATTTACAAAGATTTGACGTTGCAAAGACAGAAGAGCCAGGTCAACCAAAACTAGCAAAGTTATCTGTGGCCTCTCAAAGCAGAACCTCAAGCTGTGCTGCAGCAGAACATCTTCTGTGCTCTGACAGTCTGCTACCAATAAGTCTGATTCCTATGAACCATACAGTGCATTTTATTTTCACACTATGTGGACAAAAGCTTAGAATTCTATGCATTAAACACATTGCCCAGATTTACAAAATCACACATATCTTATCCTGCACAAGAGGATAAGATAATATAACTTAATATAACTGCATAATATAACTTATCTAAAATACGTAAGTTAAATTTTTACATGAAAAGAACATCTAGTCACAAAAGGACTGGATGCTCTTAACATTTTATCTGACACTGCTGTCATATAAGTATTTTTAAAGCTTTTTTTCACCTGCTGACCCAAGACATGGCAGAGCCAGCTAACACAGGTGCATGCCCACACAAAGCAGTCATTTTCGCCTTTGCAAAACCTATATGGCCCCAATGGAGAAGTTCACCTTATCTCACCTTCCTCACAATGGCACTGAAGTGAAAAAATAGAGTCAAAATTCAATGATCTTCTCACATCCATATGCTACTTCTTCTCAATAGTAAAATATTTTTAAGAAATATGCTTTTCATAATTTACTATTCCTGTTTAGCTGGTGTTTCATTGGATTGGTGCACACCTAAGCCTGCATGGTTAAGAGTGGGAATTCACTTTGTGTGCTACTTAGAAACTGTACTAGAAATGTTGTAACAGATAATTTTTCTGGTCAAACAGGATCATTCCATTCCATTCCATTCCATTCCATTCCATTCCATTCCATTCCAGGACTCAGGTGATAAAGACTTTTCACCACTTCTTTCTTTCACAGCTTGTTGATCTCACTGCTTGAAAGTGATGCCAAAAGTAATTCTTCAAGCACCATGTTTCACTTTCAGCTCTTCTTCCTACACATAAATGTTTTTACTCCACAACCAATTATTATTCAGTACCAAACAATGCCTAAAAGAGGCCTGATGAGGATTATCACAACAGATATTGAAAGGTACTATAATTTACCAATTTCACTCTAAAAATTTGAGCAAAATAAAAAATAGATGTTTGAGTCACTAGAGCAGAAGCCAATTATTACTGTAACACACTGTTTTGAGTATGATTTTGATCTCAGTTAAGTGACTTCAAGAAAGTTACACAGTGAAACTTTTAAGCGAGAAATGAACAACATGCAATTTTGTTGATTTGAGCTACTCCTAATCATAAGAAGAGTCCACGAAGGCAAGAATTGTATCTCCAAAGCATGTATAAAAAAAAGTAATTGCATTGTAATAGCTTTAAAAAATGGAAAATCTAAAGAAAAAAAGACTTCAAACTGGCCTAGGGAAGAAAACTGAGAAGAAATCTGCTACTGATTTAAAAACAAAGCTTCTAAGATATATATATAAAAAGGACAAAAAGACAAAAGACAAAAAAATGCCAAGCCTTGGGATAACAGATGATAGATGACAAGTCTGAAGGTATTGTAAGAGAGACTACTTGTTTCCACTACTTGTCTCTACTACAATTCAGTTGTGCATAAGTTTGTTGTGCTTCCTTAATATAAATCTTTTCCAAGAAGGGTAATTGCAAAGGAATCATAAAATAAAGAATCCAAGATATTTTCCCATTATCTCTTGCATCTGGTTTAGTACAGCCCCTAATACATAATTTAGAATAAAAATTCAAATTTAAAGAAAAATTTTTTTCCTCTTAAGCCTAATGAGGCAATCCAGAGCTGAAAATCTATGCCTTTCAGGTTGTCTGACCCTCTGAGGACAACAGATGGAAGCACTGTAGTTAACAGAAGCATCAGGAGAATCCTAAAAGCCATCAGAGCATTCCTGCTCTTTGGTCAGGAATGGCAGACCTGCCAAAAACAGGGGTCAGGAACAGAGAAATGACAACTTGTGCAAATGCTTTCCAGGCTATGAGAATCCTGATTCTATGGGAACTTGAGGTCCCTAGTTGGACTTAAATAATTTGAAAAAAAGTCTTTTTTTTTTCCCCTAAATTTTGGAAAATTCATGCATGGCAAAGCAGGCCTTAGGCCAGCTTCCAGACTAAAAAATACTTGGGTTTGCATTTTAAAAAGAAAACCTGCAGTTCAATGGGAGCAGGGAAGGTGGGCTCAGGCTAGAGCCTATTTACAAATCCACCACAGCTAATAGATGTTCTTTGGATAAAAGAAATTTCTGCTTATGTGTTAAAGTGCTATCTAATGGACATGGAAGAAAAGGGGAGCCTTCTTGCCAACTTCATCTAAGTGCTACATCAAACCAAACTGTCAAATGATTCAATGACTATTCCTAAAATTTCAGATCTTACATTGGCACCTAGGGACCCTTGAAGCTTTGTGTATCCAAAAGAAGAAAATTAGTAAATCCATAGTTTTTGCTTCTAAGCCTGCAAACTGCTATTAACAGATCTTTGAATACTTGTGATGGTTCATTTAAGGGATAATTGAAGTAGTTTAAGTGATGAATACTGGTTTAAAAATTAGTTAATCAAATAATATTAGTTAAGAATCATACAGCTAGGTAGGAACTTTAGGTGCTTTCGGCAATAAACAGCACCTAAAGGAAGATGCTGAAATTTATGCTTTCAGATTAGACTGACTGATGAATGAAGCAGTAGAGGGACTTTAAGTTGTCTCAGACATCACATTGAAATCCTGCCATATAAGCAGGGGACTTAAAGCTTAAATAAACCCCACTCAATAGCCCTGATATCTTTTATTTCCATGTGGTCCAATTAAGAAAACAATTCCCAAAGTCATTGGAATACAAAATTACAGACCACTGGCAGAAAAAAATAGTCTTGAAAAAATGGACGAGTGCACGGCCTCCAGTAAGCTGTCTTCACTACTTATGCTTCTAATATGAAGATCTGAGACAGATTAAGTGGAAAATAACACTCCTGAAGTGTGAGCACACTTCCTTAACTCTGAAATGGAATTCCTAAACTAGCCTAAAAACACTCAAAGTGTCTGAGAGCAGCTAGGTCTTCAGTTCTGCACTTCTGTGGAGTGTCTACATCTCATCACCATGACTTAACATATTTTCTTCTGGAATTGTCATCTTGGCTAATTTAGTGGTCAGAGATCCAATTCACAATTCTTCTGCTTTACATTTTAGTCAGAATATAATTTTGAAAATGCCCATCAAAAGGAAAGATGAAATACATTTTACTGTATGTTGCTTTACAGCCTATTTTAGTGACTGTAGCATGTCAGTTGTTTCAGGATATCCATCTGAGAACAGAAGGAAGTACCACTGAAATGCTCTATTTGACTCAGTTTGAGGCTGCTGTTTGGTTTGAGCATTTTTCACTATTAGCAGAGGAATGGGCATTTATCCTGGTCTGAATATTGCTTTACTCACCAGGTCACCTATGACACTTTTAAGGTCTGAAACCGCTGCTTTAAGACTAAATCTATAAAGAACATGCTAAGAAATGCTGCATGCTATTGCATTTACACCAAATTTTCTGCTATATTTGTGCAACCCACACAGGGTTAAGTAGGATTTAAATCCTAAAAGTTTGTAGCCCTTAGACTCCATTTATTTCAAGACAGTTTGTATTCAGTTCTGGTTATTCGTTTGTTTCGAAATGTATTTACAACTAACACATGTGGGAAGGTAAGTGTTAAAAGCAATGAGAAAACAATAGGAGGTTAAAGTATGCAATGCAATAAGAATGTTTAGCATGTCCTGACACTCCAACTTCCCCCCCTCCACAGTTCAGGCATCTAATTGTTTGCTTTTCCTCCTACATACAATAATGAAGTGAACTACAATCAAAGTGTGATGACAAATGGTCCCAGGGTTTGCATTCTTTGGAATATATTGGCATTTGTAAACCAAAGAAGAAAGATAGATGTAATCAACCACTCTCTTGTAAGAGAAGGATCTGGAAGAGTATGTTGGCAAAATCTTCAAACCACATTAAGCACTAATTTGAATGTTTGAAAGGAAGAAAGCAATGCCTCTAATACCAGTTTATTTGTATAACAACAACTAGAAACTGAACTTGCTAGACATATTTTGAAAGATGGAAACAATTAAAATGCATTAGTGATCTAAACAGGCACTGTATTTTAAAAGAAAAGAACTTTAAACAATCAAGGTTACACATATCCACATTTTGTTGACTAATCCTCACCTTCCCTTGATCTCCTAATAATATTTAGTACTTGGATTACATGGAAACATTGCATCTCTGCTTACAGAAGTTCACAAGAGTTGTCTGTACATACTTTTTGCCTGTGGAAAAAAGTATGATACAGTATCATGAGAAAAACCTCATCAGCTGCAGGATGGCAATTTTTCTGCCTCCAACAACTTGGACCCTTCTATTAAAGAAACCAAACACATAGTGGCCAGGTCACACCGTATCATCAATGTAGCCACTAAATAGTCAGCTCATATGACTACTAAATAGAAATGGACATTGTACACTGGGAGGAGGACACATTATCCACAGCTTCCTCTCTTCCCTTCTAGACAAGATACTACTGAAGGACTTACTATGGGAGAAGGCTTAGCAACAAAATGAATAATCAAATATTATTTTATATAGTTTTAAATATTTAATATTTAAGCTAAAATAAGCCTTAAATTAGTGATTAACATAACATGCATTTTTTGCAGTCATGTTCAAAATGTAGTACTTCAGATTTCTGGACGCTGACAATCCCTCCTCAAAAACAAGATAAAATAATTCCAAAACCCAAATATGAACTGTTAGAAACAGAGACATCTTCATACACTCACTTTGACCTGCTGCAGTCTTACTGGGCCATTACAGACACATTGAAACTTCAGAAAATACAGTCATACCTTCATAACATGAATCTCCTTCTCCTTCTTTTGCATGCTTTGATGAGCATCAAAATTGTGGGCATTTAAAAGAATCATCATTAGCACATTAGCACAGTTCATGCCCACAAGATACTATTTCTATCTCTCAAAGGCATTCTTGCTGTTGCTCTTAGTCTTGATGATTTTATGTGCAATAGAAATGTAGCTATAGAAAAGGATGATTTAGAGCTGGAGATTTCCCAATTGATTTTTGATATCTGTTTTATATGAGGCATGGTTCCAATCATTACTTTTGATGGGAAATTACTTTTAATTACATATATAAATGTTTTAAGAGGTTGATTAATACTTTAAAAACCCAAACAAACAAAACCAACGGTGTAATCAGTGCATATCAATCACAACTTTAGAGACTCCAGAAGAAAAGAATCTATGTATCAGAATTTTCAAACAAGTTACAATAGAGGAAATGCTTTCCTAGTAGCAGAGTACTTGCATTTTAGGAACAAAATGGTGGTAATTATCCCAAGAAACAGTTTAATCATTCATTAAAGGTTAAATGGTAAAATACTGAAAAAAAAGAATAATAATCTTGATAACTCTAAAAATCGCCATTGATACAGTGACTGTCAAAGTGAAAGAGAGGAATGTTTATGTTAGCTATTAGGAAGAAATGCCTGTGGGAGTGGAATAGGCTGTCCAGAGAAGCTGTGGCTGTCCCATCACTGGAAGCATTCAAGGCCTGTTTGAATTGGGGTCTCAGTAACTCAGTCTAGTGGAAGGTGTCCCTGCCCTTGGAAGGGGCATTGGAATTGCTGATCTTTAAGGTCCCTTCAAACCCAAACCTTTCTATGATTCTCCAACTTCAAACACACACAAGTAGTACCATCATATAATATTTATATTGTAGTATTAGTCTAGAGCCAGTTTTCAGGAAATCTCTGCTTCAGAGGAAGGGAAAATGAATTAGTGAAACAGGATTCCAACAGGCAACTGAAAATCAAAATGTGAATGTCACATTTTAAATATCAATTTAAGGAGAAAATGTCAGATAGCTCTGCAGTTGTAAATACAGTCTCAGCCATCAGAGAAAAAAGGAGATACAGAACACAAATATATCATACTTGGCCCCTCTTACAACCCTGTTTCACATACTTTTGTGACAGCTATTCAAACACCTTAAGTATCAAAGATGTGACTCACAGGATAAAATATGTAAGTTCTGGCAGTAACACGTTTGTATCTATTCAGGATTTAATAGGTGCTCAAATTTACTCAGTTGCTACTGAATTCAACTAATAACTGTGTGAGCCATTAGGACGTATATTAACAGATGCACATTCTTGTTCAGAGTTAAGAATAGAAGTGTAGAGGGAAAGCATCCAAGTATAAAAGTATTACTGAAGAGGAAAGGAAAACTTATGGAGGAAAAGAACAGGGTTAAAAGTAAAAGCATGTCAGAGTAGTACAGGTATGTCATCTGCGAGGTTCTGTTAGTAAAAGATTTGAGAAGCATTTACTTATATAGCTAACATTATAATACCAAACCAAAAAGCCAAGCTGCAAGTGGTCAGTGGCAGCCAGGCTTCAAACGGCAGCGTGCAAGCAGACACTGAGCAAGGAGATGGTATTGAGGGGGCACTGTGTCTACAGGCGCAGGACCACCAAGGCCAGCATCTGCTGCTTTCCAAACACAAGGCTAAAGTTCCAGGTGTTCAGAGGCACTGTTTTGGCTCCATCAAGAACACATTTACACTGTAGGTCTTTCAAACACAGAACTCAGGCTTTTTGAAGACAGAAAATTTGTGTTCTGACACCCATAACATTAGTGACAATGCTTGAAAGTAATAGATTCTGTGAGTGTTTATAATATTTTCATAATTACTATGAAATCTGTGAACTCCAGACTATGAATGGCTCAAAAGCCAATTTTCCTGCCTTTTAATCTAGCGCTAACTCAGGAAATATTCTATGCAAAAATGTTGTTTTTAATTTAAATATTTTTTTAATAAAGTGTTATGTAACATCACTTTTCAACTAATACCATACTTTCCTGCAACAGTTACAGACTCATCTTTAACTATTTCCAGTTAAAATAATTTCTGTATTTTTTATCATGACATAATTTTTTATCATAAGACACAATTATCTTTTTAATGAAAAGACCATACATTGCACACCCACTGCATGGTTAGGCTTCTGTTTGAATACATGATCTCAGGAAAAACAGAACAGCCTGAGCATCCCAGGAAGAAATTTGCTTTTGTCTCCAATAGAGAGCAGAGAAGCACAACACTGCCATCTCCACCTTAAATGCTGAAGTACAAGTAACATGCACATAATCTAGTGAAAAGATTATAAAATATAGTGAATAAGAACACATGTAGAAGATTCTAAAAATTTTGCAAGCAAATTGAGGACTACTGTCAGACAGAAAAATTAATTTTTATCAACCAATGTAGTATACCAGAAAACCATCAAACTCAACAGTCCCAAAGCCTAAAGGAGGCAGAGTAAGCAAACTCTCAGCCTATCCAGCCTCAGCCTCTGACATCAAATAACTGGCATCAGAGAGAAGACATATCTCACAGTGTCTTATGCCTTGTTTTACCTGTCAGTGTTCTAGATGTGGTG
This sequence comes from Thryothorus ludovicianus, assembly GCA_013397245.1. Lineage (NCBI taxonomy): Eukaryota > Metazoa > Chordata > Aves > Passeriformes > Certhiidae > Thryothorus > Thryothorus ludovicianus. The sequence goes on along the minus strand of VZTB01017793.1, from coordinate 18,254 downwards.
GCTCTTCTAGTGATGGACTTACATGCTGGGAAGCAGATGACAACTGACTCAACTGCCATAGATGCAATTTGCTCCTGTTCTTCATCTCCTATATACTAGAGTAGGTTATACTTGGAGCAAAGTACAAAATTAAGCCTTTAATACATTCCCCAGACCCTAACTTGGTTTAGTACACGTTCAGTGGCAAACCAGTATTAAACAGAAGAGTTTATTAAAGTTTCTTACAAAAAACCAAAAAAAAACCCCAAGAAAAACCAAAAATATTAAAAAGAAAAAAAAAAAAAGAGTGAAGCCTTCTTTCCCTCTTAATCCTCACACAAAGCTGAGCAAATTCCTTTTTTCCTGCTGTGGATTATTTGAGTATGCATCTTCTTTTAATGGTATTTGTCAAAGCTTCAGGTTACCTGAGAAGCAGGTCCTACAAGGGAAAATGTGGAAGGTGACAAACAGCTTCATTAGCTACCACAATGGAGCAAGCAAATGAAACTGCTGATGTGTGTTAAGCTTTGGGTGAAGTTGAGAAGAGGAAGTGCTCCTGGCACCCACTGCAGCCTGATCAAATCAGACAGGCCAGCAATCACAGGAGCATGCTGCTACCAGAGCCACTTCCCACTCCTCTGCCGCTGACTGGGAATCCCCGCCAGCTCCCACAGTCCAGGCAAATAAACTGACAGAAAACTATCCTATCAAAAGCAATTAAGTTTCTGTCATTTAAGCTCCTTGGATCAGTTCCCTAAAAGCATCACTTCAAAGAGTTTGCTAGCACAATAAGAACAGGCATAGATAAATAGCACCACCTCTCCTCTTCATAGGTCAATGAAGAACATTGCAACAGAAGAATATATTGTCAATTTAAGTGCACCCAGAATTTGGGCACCAGATAGTGACACAAAAGCTACTGAGATGACAGCTATAAGTAAGATGAGAAAAGCATTCTTACAGGTAGCTTTTGTCTAAGAAACAGGACCCGTGAACTTTATCCCCACCAATAACAGAAGTTAGTTGCAATAGCAAAGAATAAATGGAAAATCTACAAAATATTCAACTGACAAGCACCCTATTTGGTGTTTCAGTTTTGCAAAGTGCTGGTATACAATCAGATAGCACACAAGACTAATCCAGCCAAGGAATGGTTTGGACAGGAAATTTCCAGAAAACAAGAAAGTTCAACATATAGAAAGTTTATGCTTATTAAATAGGAAACTTTCTTCAAGCGACAGTCTAAAAAGCTTGGGAGTTTTCTGCTTTAGGCATTAGAATGAGCAGAAGGAATTGAGTGAATATATTTACTGGCTACAAAAGGCATGGAAAAAGCTCTGGGCCTTCAACTATTTACCTAGTTAGCAGATGTGAAAAAAAGGACTATTTTAACTACATACAGAAGGATACAAAATTTGGAGGAGATCACTGATGACAAATATTTTCCCCATCATCAGGTTTGATACCGTCAAGGTTCTGGCACGAACATAGAGGAAAACAAAGCACACAATTGTATGGTCAGTGAATCCTACCACTCAGATCCTGCTTGGCAGAGATCATGTTTTAGAAGAATGTCTCAATCACCTGATGTTCTGCATACAAATTATGGCCATCAAAGCTCTAGAAAAAGCCAGATTTGCTGAACAGAAGCAAAGGAAAATAAACTTTACTTCCATTAAATGGAAAAATACCTGGAAGGATGTGAGGACTGTCAGACCACTGCCAACCTGTATCCTTCAAAAAAGAGTGAAAAACCCCAAACACGTGCTGGACAGTAAACAATGGAAGGAAAATTGTGCTCAATCCAGCCCCGGAAGAGAGACTTCAGCTGCCAACTGAAAGTCAACTGAAGAACCAATATATAGTGGATTGAAAAACAAAAAACATGAGAAATTGAACCCATCACAGGTATTATTGAAAGAATAACTTCTAAGACAACCACTGACAATTCCCTTACATCACAGTTTGAAAGTCTGAACTAGAAAGTGAAGACAAAACAGCAACACTGTTAGATAAGTATAAATGAGCTCAGACAGAAGACTTTTTAGGTTTTAGCTCACTTCGTACAATAAAATCAGGAGAGGTGGCGTCCATGAACTTGATGTCAGTAGAGACTACTATTTGCACACCAGTTAGAAATAAACTATTTCCAGATTTGCACCCCTAGATCCTTTTGTAAAAGGCCAGTTAAGCCTGGTCCAAAACACAATGGTGTCAACTGACTTTACCTGCCTAACTTGGAGTAAGAGAAGTGAAACACTAAGAAGAATTTTGCTTGAGAATAGAAATTCTTGAACAGAACAGGAAACACACATTGAGAACACTACAGTCATGAAAGGAGTGATGAAAAAAGATGCCAGTGGTATCAGAACAGCTCTCCTCCTTTGCTGCAGAAGTTTAAATTTGTTGGATGCAAAACTTGTGTACATGACTCGGGAGTTATGAGTTTTCCGGGAGATTTATGGAAGTGTTCTGTGCATCATACAGCAGTTATTACCAAACACATTACATCTGATCCAGGAGTACTAGACAACAGGTTGCACATTTTAGAAGTACAAATTCAGTTTGCTATATTTTTCAACTATGATCTCTACAGTCTGTTACAGAAATACCTTTTTCCCCCACAGATATAAACAGAGAATGTAAACTATAACAGAAATATAATTAATTATCTATCACAGAAGCTATTTCCTCCAGATATTTCTTTTTAATGACAGCAAGTTTTCCAACATTTTATCCTAATGTGCAAACTCAGGCAGGGATATCAGTAAGTCTTGTGCAAGATTTCATAGAGACATAATCTAACAGATTGTCTCAGATTAAAAAGTAACTTTAAAAATGGCTTTTTTAATAGAGTTAGATTCAACAAACTTGTGTGAGATGGGATCTGTGGCAGCCAACTGGACATCAGCCCAGGCACTGCAATGCTTAGAAAGTTGCTGCCTGACTTCAACCGGACATTTCAGAGAGCTCAAACCCACAGCCAGGAAAACAATTTGGCAACAAGTCCATTCCTTTATACATACAGGGAGTAGCCACTTGGAGTTAGTAGTAGCATGTTCACATGCTGGACTTCGCAGGATACCTGATACAGATCTAAGACAGTTCAGAAGAGATTCAGGGAGTGAAAAACTTCCATTGATTTCAGTGGAATCGAGATAGTGATTAATCTCATGGTTCATTTATCTACAGTTCCCCTAGAACTGAGGAATAACAATTCCTCTGAAAGTACACATGAAAAGTTAATGTATTAGAGTCCTAAAAGCAAAACAGTTAAACCTATTATTTCACTTTTCAGAAGACTTAACTGACCCCCAGAGCCACTTCATATATAGTTACACTCTATCATGTTTGATCTGTACCAGTATGCAAAAAATGATTTCAAGATTCAAAGACCAAGAATGAACAAAACAAAACCAAAAGCAAATAAGAAAAAAAAAAAACAAACCAAAAACCCCCAAAACTCACCATCACTTTCAAAATCTCAAACTAACGAAATACCACAAAAACATCAAAGTAAAAAACTAAACTCTTGGAAGAGAGAATATGCTTATTTCCTTGGTTTCCTGGGCTAAACCAAGGAAGACCCAAATTATTTCCTGGGACTCAAATCACCTGGGTCTGTTCTGAATTGTTCAGTGAGTAAGAGGCACTCAGGTTTTGCTTACACAGAAAGTCCAAATCTTGTCCATAGTCAAAACTATTTATACTACAAACTCGAATATTGAAATGTTTACAAAACAAATAGCAAACATATAAAGTATGCTCAATTTTTACAAACAGTTCAATCATCATACAAAATGTAATGCAATGATTTATTTCTCTCTCCAAATTTAATCTCATAACCAGAATAGAGTTTGTAGTCTAAACAAAGACAAAGCAAGCTATCCCTAATTTCAGTTGCAGTAGATAAGGTTTCAGCCTTATTGTAGAACAGGAATTTGTATAACATTGTCTCTAAGCTTTTTAATTCTTCACAGGTTTTGTAATTAAGGTTCTAGGTGCAATTATAGATTAATTAAAATGTAGGAAACAAAGATTTAGATGTAAACAAGATTTAGACTGAACAGAAAAAGCCCAGTTTAGGACTGAGCTGGTGATGATTGTGATACCATCTCTACTTGACAGCAGTGGTTTTCTCTCAAGGATGCCATCCTTATTCAGCACACAGTATGCAAACAACTAAGTCTGAGTGACAGAGTACCATTTAGTCTTTAGAGTCCTTGCTCCTCCTACAAAGGACTACAGGAAAGGAAAAATAAAAAATAATAATAACAAGAGCACATAAAGGAAGCTAAAACCATCTCATCTTCCTTACTCCCATGGTTTTTTTCCCTTGTTTCTCTACAAGTTGCATAAAGTTGCATAAAACTTTCATAGCATCCCAATAAAACTGTCCACTCTCCTTGCAGTTGTCTGTCTTGAGGCACCAGAGAGGACTAATCATCTCTGCAAATCTCAGCACACCAACTGAAATCTTCAGGGAAAATACTCAAGTAGCATAAGGTGATTCATGCATAATCAAGGAAAATAAAAAGTCAAATTTTGTATGTGTAAGTGATAATATGTTACATGAAAAGATCATGAGTATTTAAACAGAAAGCCATTATTTTTTCCATTCACTGAAAAACATATACATTTAAAAAGGGACAAGTCATTATGTAACAAAATGTTAAGATTATACTAAGCAAGCATAAAAGTTGTTGCCCAAGTTACTTCAGCCCCTTTCCAAGTGTTCACTTTAGGTCTGCAAGACTAAGCAGGTGACAAGTCCAATTAGCAGAGTTATGCATCAACTGATCAATATTCTTCCAATACTTTTAACAAACATTTCAGAACTTAGAAAATCTGTGTATAGACAAATTTAACCACAACACTGTACAACTGTTTTATCTGCAAAATCTTTATCTACACTGCTCCTTATCTTCATACCAACAACTGACAAGTGACATTTTCAGAAGATGTTTAGGGGCTATCTCTTCCATTTTTATGACCACTCTGCTTCTTGAGAGTCTTAAGAAGTTACTTTTCCATTTATTTCCCAGAGTTATAATCCATATCCCAAATCTTAATTCAGGAAGAAAAGAAAAATTATTTCTGTTTACAGGAAATGGCATCACATAGGTACTACATTCATTCATTAGGTTTTGATTAGATCCATGCTGTACAAAACAGCTACTGCCCATGATTAACCTATGTTCATCTAATTGCAAAAATTGCAGAATGAAAGCTCCTTTTTCAGGAACAGGATGAGACCTCCTTTCATTCCCATTGTGAAACGTGATTTTTATGCCACTGTTGACCCAACATCCACTCCTACATGGGAGAGGCTCCAAATACTGCAATTTCAGTTTTTCCCAGAAGAGGGCTACTCCAGTCCGAACCCAGCAGACCTCAATGAGACTACAGAAAAATGCTGCATGTGCTGCCTACACTTAACATGGTCCACTCTGCAGAAAATACGTTTCAGCTCTGCTGCCCACATCACCCTTCCTAATCACAAATGACAGAAAGCACCAAAAAATGCTGTCCCACGGAAACATTCTCAAGATCTGGTCAGAGGTTATTTTGCAGGCTGAGTGCTAAGCATCTGAACAGTGTTTTTGTGCAACACTTGCACCAACCCACAAAGTATCCTGCCAGGGACAAGAATGCATCTCTTAGTACAACATTTCAGTTGCAGCTAAAATGGCAGAAGTTCAACAACTCAGTAACTTGCTTATTTAATTAAACACAATAAAAGCCAGTATATATAAGCTTCAAAAGACTGAAGATACTAATTGGTTTCATCTGTAAATCAATACCTTCTCAAGAGGTCAGTATTGATAATTATGATGATGACATATTGAGACTTTTCAAAACGTTGTTTATTATCACATACGGAGCCCTTATAGTCATCCACACTATTAGGTGCATTAGGTGCATCTTGAGAAGCTTTAACTTGTTCAAAACCAGAAAGCAGTAAAAACATTTGTGGCTGTTATGCCCTTATTATGTCTTCAACTGATGCTACATTTTAAGGTCTACCATAATCTTTACCAAGTTTTGGGGCAGCTATAAATGGTCTGGTATATTTGGTTTTGAAATCAATGAACTTCTAAAGAAATCTGTTTCCCATTTAGTTCTGCAACAAGACACAATATTTTCATTTGTAAACACGCTGTTTTATAATCAAACATTTTCTGCTTTTGACAGTTGCCTGAAATAAAACCTACTGAACTCTAATAACTTACTTTAAAAATAAAGCAGTACCTTTTCAACATAAATCTTTCAATATTTTCTGCACTGCTTCACAATCTAACTTATATGGAAAGATTTTAAGGAAAATTTAATCGAGTGTCCAAATATAACTTTACTTTAAACATTAGGTCATCTAAACATCTGTCTCCAATATATCCCTAGGGATTTAAATCAAAAGTCTGCTAAACATGTACAATCATTTTGAAAATAAATAACAGAACAAATTTAGTCTTGATTATGATTATCATGCTTTTTAAAAGGAAACATTTATTCTAATAAGAAAAGTCTGAACTAATTTAAACTTTATGGACATTAACTTAGAAGAGTTTCATATTCTAAATAGGACATTTCTTTCCATTTAGTCTAGTATCTAATAATATTCATGGGTTTATATCTGCAGAAAGCCTAATATGTTTTCTTTCTCCCTTTTAAAAATCCCAAATCAATAAGCTTTATTTCTCATCATATTAACAAGTGAAATTTTGCAGAAAGGAGAAAAATTTGCTAAAAATAATCAGAAAAGATTGATTTGTTTTCTTTTTGGCATCTGGGATGGCCATCATATTTCACAAGGAAGATCATGCCAGTCAAAGAATGTAGCATATTGATATTTATCTTCTTCACTGCTTAGAAAAAAACACAATAAAGACTGTTTTAAGCAAGAACTATCTCATTATCCAGTCAGCATTACAGTTTTGCCTTGTAAAACTTAGTTACTAAGAGGTATAATAAATAAGTGGAAGCCATGTTCCCCCTGCTTAATGCAACATCCCCAATCCCCTTCAGAATCCTAATCCCATTTAGGAGAGGAGAATTAAGCACTTTTCTGCAAACGTAGTACTTTCTTAAGTCACATTGCTTTGGCTCTGCAATAACCAGAGACCTGGAGATGAATGAAGAGCAGAACTGTGAAGACTCTCAACGCTCTCATATTCTTCCAGGAGTCTTTTACTCTCAGAATATTGCCCATTCCTCTGCATAACTGCCCTTTTTGATGATGAACTGATCCCAGGATGAACTAGTACAGCAAACCAGAGATAACAGAAGCTACCAAGAATATGACAGATGCATCTTAAATGGGCACGGGACACAATGTTTAGAATGTTCAGCATGAACAAAGCAAACACTTGTTTTTCATACTATGATGCAATTCTGACAAAATTAAGGTGCACACACAAAATTGTGCTGCCACTGGTGAGCATCAATAGTAAGGCAATGTCTTGGAAAATAAATTCTTCTAAAAACCTGTAAGCACTCTGACACTTTGTTTTCTATTTCTTGCCATGGGGTTATGTTACACACGTGTACACCACCACATGCAAGGCAGCATTGCAAACCTGCCTGTAGAGAACATACATGTAACCAACCTAAAAACTTCCAGTGTATCATCACAAATCTCAAGCATTCATAACTTCATGGCTCAGATCCAAAAATTCTTCTAAAGATCGGTAGCACCATCTTTATATTGTTTGGTTCTTAAAACATCTACAGTTCATCATTTCAAGCTCTAATGCCAAAACACTGAGGATAATATTTGGTTTTAAACTGAAATCATAATCAAACTTTCAAATTCAAAAATTAATCACATAGCTCCATGAGCTGGAAGAGACATCAAATATCATAGAATCCATAATGAAGAGTTAAATTTCATTTCTGTGTCTCTGATTATGACAGTTAGACCCATTTTTTTTTCACCATGCCCTTCATGTTTTACTGAGTTCAGTATGCTATCCGGAGCCAGCTGAGAAAACAAAGTTGAGTGATATTTACTACACATCCAAAATATATACTAATTTTGAAAATCCTCTAACTAAATATTAAGAAACAAGTGTTAGTAATAGAGAGATAAGTAAACCTTAACCCTGTTGCAAAGCCACTCAGAATTGGCTCTAAGAGGAAGTGAAATAAATAGTGCAAAGAATTTTCTAAAACTGAAAGGGCTACTAAGACTCTCATTTGTTTTGGGAATGTTGCTGTTTGAGGGCACCAGACACACATCTGCATACTTCAGTATAATAAAAACAGTAAAAAGTCCAGGAAACTAGGATAACACACTGAACTGGGAAATGATTCATTGACTAAAGACTAAAAGATGACCCATAAACTGTGTTTCCTGACAAAAATTGATGAATTGAAAACGATCCAGAGGGAAAACAAAAGCAGCTGTTAACAGTGTAGTTCAGTGATTGAAAAGCAGATCTACAGACCAATTACTCCTGCGTTTCCTTCCCCACTATATGGGTGGGACTTCTCAACAACATTCAGACTCTCACAGTTATTTTCTCATCAGAAAACCACCACAGCAGACAACTGAAACATTAATCACCTGTTTCAGATGTTGGTGCAATGATATCTAATTGTAATGATTCCCCAGGACAAGAAGCGCTGCAGAAAAAATGGCAGGCACTTAACCCTGTAACTACTCTACTTTCAACACACCCAAAACAGTTGACCTGTAGTACAGATTTTCTGTAGAGAAAATATTACCTTAAGATGGCTGATATTTAACACTTTCTTGCACAAGTAATAATTAAACATCAGAGAGTGAGAGTTTCATATTGTAAAAACCAATATTGATTTACTTCACCCAACAACAGGACCAGTGTTGGTTTCCACAGGCAGCAAATATCAACACATCTCCTCCAAGGGTGAAAAAATTTAATTGTATGTTTTCAAGTCCAGCTGAAGAAAAGCCCATTTAAGACCTTTATAATCAAGACTGAGATACCTGAAAATACTTAGAGGCACACCTATTATCCATTCATTACAATACTGATTTTCAAAACTTCCAGGTTCTAGGAGTCATATCACTATCTGAAAAGGTTTTTTTTCCCTCCTATCTTTAGGCCTTTTAGCTCTTTTCATTTATACCAACCCTAATCATACTTAAACAAGTCTAAAAAGGTCAATACAATCATTTTTCAGAGAGAGTTTCAATCTCGTAACAGATAAGTTCCTCCAGTCTCGGGGTTATGATTTTGATTGTCTCCCACCCTGCTAGCTTGAAATGGAAAAGCAGCAAGCATAAAGAATGTTTCCATGTATAAGGACACCCAAGGTAATGTCACAAAAACTAAGCTACGGTAAAAGAATATTTGTAATGCCATCATTTAACAGGCAAAATTGCCAGATTTTATGCACAGAAATAACCAGAATCAGTTTTCATTTTCTCTTCTAGAACACTGCTACAGAAAACACATCACTGCTATCTAAAATCATGCTTTGTTGCTGTATGTTAGAATTTTATTCTTACTGCATAATAAACCTTTGTGTTACAATTTAACATGGATTTGAATATGCACATCTGTCACTGAGCACAACTGATAAAACAATAAACAGTAATGAAAAATTGTTCTTTATGCCAATATAATCTTGGCTCACAGAACTGCCTCTGCAGATAAAGCATTTTTTGCTACAAATTTTACAACAGGCATGTTCCAGTATTAATTATTTTGACTACCTACATGCTTTTACATGTATAGCATGTACTATTCCACAATATTATTTAACTTTAAAATCTGACAATGGAATTTTATAGCTAATTTTGAAGAAGTGTGTATGTTTAAGCTTTTATGCTTTGCTGTAGGTCTCATGCCTGCAAATACTTGAAGGGAGTTAACAGAGGCTTACAGCAGTGTATATGTAACACAGCATTCTTTACTTTGCTTATATATTGGCATTGAGAGCTTGATGACATTTCTGCAATATTGTATAAAATCTATGCTAAAATTAAAATAATCAAGACTCAAATTTCTCACTGTGGAAATCAGTAGTTATTTGCATATTGATTATACTAGGACACAAATATACCCCAAGTTTTTTTATTTATATATGGTATCTTAGCATCACAAACATCTATTGACCTTTACCAGTGATACGTCACCACTTTACACTTCTTGAGGTTAATTCAATGACGGTCAAATTCAGTGCCATTGGTTGTGCACTACACATATGAAATCAGCATTTATTGATCACTTCTTTGACATCTTTAAGCTTTTATTTCGCATATTATCATTCAAAATTACATATGCTTATCTTATCTGCAACAGCTTCAACATACATTTTTATCGCTCTGCCACACGTCAGGAAAAAGAAAAAAAAAAAAAAACAAAACATTAGCATCTTACTGTAGTATTGCACTGCCATCTTGTGGGCAATAGATCGAATGAGTGCAAATGATTCCATTACTCCGTTTTCTGGGTGTGAAGTTGGTCGTTTTGAAAGGCTTGGTTTTTTTGTGGAGGGTGGGAGATAAGGGGTGAGGTTTTTTTTGAGAAAAAACTTGTTACTCTAAAAATAATAGAAAATTGAAAAGCCTCAGAATACGATATAAATAAATACCATATACACAAAATCTGAAGGATAAGTGCCTTATTGCACCTACAGAGGATTCTATGCAGGAAATGTTTTGTCCCCACTGGCTAACATGCCAGACTAAATAAAGCTCAGCCAGTTTCTCATTTTTCTGAGTGCATTCTATTTGGAACAAAGACACGCTTGGAATTATGAGGTTGCTGCAGGATTCTCAAACAAAGAGAGTACCAAAGCAAGTATGAAATTCAATCCTCAGGTTCAACAAGTTTGTTTCTGTCATTGTTACATAAACATGTAAAATTTACTTCATATCTTAACCCCCGTATAAAAGCTATTACATTTTTTAAAACTCCCCAAACATAGATTGAAACACATTTAGGAGCTCCAAATGGCTGATCATGAGCTGCTAGTACAATGCCATGACTCAATCAAACAAGATCAGTTCAAGCTAAACACTTTCTGGCCAGAGCCAGAGAGTTGTGGTCAATGGCTCTGTGTGAGTGGAGCCAGTGATGTGTGGCATCCCTCAGGGCTCTCTCTTGGGACCATTGCTCTTCAGTGTCTTCATCACTGACACACACAGTGAGCCCTCAGCACATAGGCAGATGACATGGAGCTTACTGGTGCAGTTTACACAACGGAGGGACATGACTCTGTTTAGGAGCCTGGACCTGGACAAATTTGGTAAGGAGGCCTACAAGTGCCTCATGAAGTTTCAAAAAATCCAAGTGCAAGGTACAGCACCCAGGTCAGGGAAGAAGAGACAAGAGCAGATGCTGAGACAAGAAGTCAAAGTCATGGAGAGCAGCCTTGCAGAGGACTCTGCAATTCTTGTGGATAAAAAGCTGGACACAAAGGAGCAATGTGTGCTGGCAATCCAGAAAGCAAACCTTATCCTGGGCTGCATCAAGAGCAATGGGGGCAGGCCAAGGGAGCTGTTTCTGCACCTCTGCTCTTGTGAGACCTCACCTGCAAAGCTACATTCAGATCTGGAGTCTTCAGCACAAGAATGACATGGACCTGTAGAGCAGGCCTAGAGGAGGCCACAAAGTGAATGAAATATCTCTCCTGCAAAGACAAGGTTGAGAGTGTTGGAATTGTTCAGCAGGGAGAAGGCTCCAGGGAGACCTTGCTGTGGCTTGCCAGTACCATATAGGGACTTATAAAAGGAGGGAGAGGAATTTTTTGTATGGACAGATAGTGACAGGGGGCTTTAAACTGAAAGAGGGAAGTTTTTGATTAAATGTTATGAACAAATTCTTTACTCAGAAGGCACTGAAGTGTNATCCAGAAAGCAAACCTTATCCTGGGCTGCATCAAGAGCAATGGGGGCAGGCCAAGGGAGCTGTTTCTGCACCTCTGCTCTTGTGAGACCTCACCTGCAAAGCTACATTCAGATCTGGAGTCTTCAGCACAAGAATGACATGGACCTGTAGAGCAGGCCTAGAGGAGGCCACAAAGTGAATGAAATATCTCTCCTGCAAAGACAAGGTTGAGAGTGTTGGAATTGTTCAGCAGGGAGAAGGCTCCAGGGAGACCTTGCTGTGGCTTGCCAGTACCATATAGGGACTTATAAAAGGAGGGAGAGGAATTTTTTGTATGGACAGATAGTGACAGGGGGCTTTAAACTGAAAGAGGGAAGTTTTTGATTAAATGTTATGAACAAATTCTTTACTCAGAAGGCACTGAAGTGTTAGAACAGGTTGCCCAGAGAGGTTGTGGATTCCCCACCCCTGGAAGTGTTCAAGGCCAGGTGGGATAGGGCCCTGAGCAACCTGATCTTGAGTGGCATCCCTCTCCATGGCAGGAGGATTGGAATTAAATGCTCTATAAGGCCCTTGTCAATCCAAACCACTGTAGGATTCCATGATTCTACATAGCAATTTTCATTTGCTCCTTTTAAACTAAAGCTATATGGCAAGGGTATTGTTTCTTCAAATTACTTAACTGTCTGAAAATTTAGAGGAATTTTGCTAGCTGCCAGCTTTGCATTTTCAGCAAAATGTATGAAACCTCATGAGGATTTCATTAATTTCCACAAAAACTAAACAAGGTTTTCTGTGGCAACCCAGTAACAATTAATTCAATTAGAAATATGCAAGCCAAAAGTCCCAATCTGCCTTTCAGATTCAGGTATCTTTTAAATTATCAGCTAGTAGAAAAGGGGAGGCTCAGAGACTGAAAAATGTTACAGAACTAAAGTTTGAAATGCTGTAGGTGGGAAAATATTCTGAAAATTTTCCACTGGGAATAGTTCACAAAATAATTTCAGCTGGTTCATTCCATGGCATTCTGAATATCCTCAGCTTCTGTTCACTGCTGTGGTCTGCAGCATGGAGCTATATTCTATCATGTTGAAAAATAGCACATTGCATGGTTTTGAATTGCTTAGGAGACCAAAGCCAACAATTCATCTGTAATGGCTTCAAAATTAACATCAGTTTCTCTGAGCATTCCTGGTGACTCTTCCTTATTTCCAGCAACTCATTGAAGTCAAACTCTCCCAAATACAGTACTCCCTCTTTGAACTGTATAATGATGAAAGCAATAGGGATTACATAGACCTTGCAAAGGTACTTCACATTTTCTTTTCAGCAGGTTTCACGAAACAGCACGCATAGATGGTTATCTGAGCAGAAACAGATAGAAATCTTTCCAAGTCTTAACTTCCCAACTGTTCCTATGTCCTCACAATTTCTACAGGCATGCTGGAGGAGGTTCATGATATCTGCTATCTCAGTTTACACACACTTAACCTTATTTTGGTCTTCTCTTACCCTAAGTTCTTCTCACCATATTGCTAACCAAGCAACTCCTGTCCAAACCTCCAAGCCCAACATCAGGTTGGCCCACTATTAATTTCTCAGACTAGCAGAGAAAATTGGCTTCATTGGTTGCTTCTAGTGCATTCCTATAGAGTACTTTAACTTGTAAAATGTTTCCTTGAAATTATTAACTTTTTACTGTTTCCCATCAATAGCTTTTTTAATTTAAAGACTTTGCTAACATCTGAAATACCAAATCAAGGCAGTGAAAGACACCTAGCATGTACAGTGGCCTCAGATAATATTTCAGCCTTAAGTGACTTCAGAGAAAGGGAGAAAGGAAGGTCTGAGCACTTTAAAATATTGTGGTTTCAAGCCAAGAAAGTTACAAGGTGTAGCTAAGTACTTAGCTAGTTGAAATTAACTCTGAGAACTGATTATTTTAGTAGCATGAGAATGCCCATTGCACACCTTAAAAGAAAGAAAAAAGCACCCAAGAAAAAAATGGAATATTCCGTCTAACTTTAACTCCCAGAAAACTGTCATAAAAATAAAAACAAGGGAGGGGGAATAATTTAACAATTCTCCTGCTGTTTCAAGTGCTTCCTGTATATGTATCACCTCCCTCTCCCATTCATAGGGACCAAATAACATAAGGTGTTTCCACAGAGTATGCTGGCTAGCATACCTTGTGATGATTTTTGTCTGCCTAATGCCTCTCACAACAGGAAGACCAAACCCTGGCTTTAATACTGTATTTGCATTTGACAGTCTTAGTCTGACAAGTGGCTTTTCTGCTTATAGATCTGGTTCAAAGAAGTTGCTGCTCTCCAGGTTAATCAATTTTGTCTACTCCTGAAATAAAACACCTCTCAAGAGAAAAGGTTTGGATTTTCAAAGGAGCTTAAGAGAATTAGACTCCCAAATCCTATTAGGTTTCAATGCAGCTGGAAACCTAACTCGTAAAAAAAAAAAAATATATAAAAAAAATTGAAGCAGAGAAGTGCAGAGAGGCAGAAACCCTGCTATTTCATGAAAATATGAAGAATAAGTGGGAGGGGGGAAAGATCAGCCTGAATTATCCCTATGAAGTAATTATTATATTTTCAAGTTCATTTTGTTCTGACTTTTCCATTTTCATTTGGCAGTAATTAATTTTGCAGTTCATGTTCATTTATTAAATGAAATTAGGCAAAGAGACACACTAAATTTTCAGCAGAAAAGTACTTAAAGATTGGCTAAATATTACAGATCTGAAAAAGTAATCTTTGTATTTATCATTTAATAAATATATGAAATAAATTATTCAAAGGTTTAACTTCAATATTTAAAATGTTTATAGGTTATTTGTACATGTGTGGAAGAAAGAGAGGTGCTAATACAAATTAAATACAATATAAATATAAATTTTATTTACGTTACCTGTGGTTCTAGCTAATTGTTTCCATCTGCAGGCTTTTGTTATTAAAAAACAAGAACACACCTATATCAAGAAAAAGCACCCTAAAACCTTCAGAATAACTATATCCTGCCTTCACTGCACCAAGGGTATCTGTGCAATTTTTTATGACATTTGCACTTCATCATTCAAACTGACTTAACACTCAGTAACAAGCACGTCTTGACAAATTAATCGGGGTATCACATAACATACTTTGCACTGTTCAGTTCTTCTCTGTAAGGAAAGAAATATCCATTGACTTTGTATGCAACACCATTGTTTTAATTTCTGCCTTTTCCATACAGGGAGGTAAAACAAGAATTTTTTTTATCTTTGTGTTTTAGAGGAACAAATCTCGTGACTTGAACCGTGCATTGACTGAGCTTCTCAAATAACCTTTTGAAGAACTGCTATAAACCTAAGCAAATCAGAGGCTCCCAAGTTGTTCTTTTCACAGTGATCCTTACAGTTTAGAGTTGATTTTGTTTGATTTTTTTGTTATAAATTCCACACATGCCTTAGCTTACTAATTAACCACTAGAGAAAAGAAGTATGCCTGCAGTTCCCTGTACTAGAAGGGCCTGAACTCACTAACAAAGTGTCCCAATTATGTTTCAATCTAAGTCCTTTTCCTCACTATTGTCATACACTCAGGCAAGCAAACAAAAGCAAGTATTTTGAATTATGTTATTAACCTTCATAGGGGAGTCTGAAAGATGGGAGCAAACAATGCCAGCAGAAGTAACATATGCTAAGACTGAGTAATACTTTGCTCATATTTAAAATTTCATTCACTCTCAGGAGGCAGAGCTTTCCATTTCACATGAAGTCAGATTACAAGCCACATGAAAGCACACGCACGCCTTGCCATAGACAAAGTATGCATGAGATCTGTCATGCTTGACTTTTACAGTTTAATTACAGCAGAGTGCTGATCAAGTTTAACTTAGCAATGCCTCCAACAGCCAACAGTATATTTATGTATTTTCTCTTAAAGCACTGAATCCTTTCTCCTTCTTCCAGCATGCCAGTATCTTCCATTTTATCAATCCTATAGACTATGAGTCATGCTTGATTTATTTCTTCCTATCTTTCTCTTTCCCTGTCTTTAAGTCCATGAACAAGTCCTGTCATCTTCCATGAAGCTTCAAAAAAATCCCTTTCTTCCTGTTCCACCAGCTCAGGCTTATCTCCAATAATTTTCCACTCAACCTAACAGAATTACTTCTTATCAGATCCTTTTGCATCAGACATGCAGATATTAAATAAACTTCTCATTTTACTTATGCAGTTAATATTTCTGACCCTTCAATTACACCTATTGGGCTGTGCCATTCATTCCCAACACCTCAGTACTTTCCCACAATTGCTTTGATAGAGTCCAACTCACAGTTTCTTAGAAACCAGCTTAAAGAAGCATAATTTATGTTTGTTTGGAGTTTTTTGGGGTGGATTGTTTTTTCTGGGTTTTTGAGGGGGGTTTGTTTTTGATTGGTTAGTTGGGTTTTTGGTGGGTTGAGGTTGGGTTCTTTGGGGGTTTTTTGGTTGGTTGGTTTTGTTTCTTTCTAAATACCAGGCTAAGGTACAGACAGCAAAGCCACTCTAGGATGTCTGTGGCATTCACTTGAGGCCAGGAAACAGAACAAAACACCTACAAGTGTCCTATGTCCTTCTGCAGAGACAGCCAGAAGCAATATAGGGTGGTTGAAGTAGTGTCAAGAAAAAAACTCCTTTTCTCTTTGCTTCCATCTTTTCCATATTGGATCTACACTTGCCTAAGAAATTTAACCTTTAGACTGAACACATCAAAACTCCAGCCTTCGCCTTCTACTTTCTCTATAAATTAGCAGGAAAAAACATAACTGAGTTTGAAGCATCTGTCAAGCAAGTTTTCAAGTTTCAGCCATTTCCCTCTAATGCACCTTAGAGCTCCCAATTGAAGAACACTTCTGAAAATCCCCTGGTACAATTTTAGTGTTGTTTATACTTAGATAATAATCATTACTTTAAACAATCTTTTTTTTTTAAACCAATGAATAGAAATTTCTGACTAAATTTAAGGCTAGTGACTCAGCTAAGGAACTTGCCTGCCTGACAGGAGATTAAGTAAAAGGTTGCAAGCATCTTTATGCAAGTGACATTATGTCTCTGGACTAGATACAACAAGCCTCTCACATTATACTTTTTTTAAAAAGCGTTGCATGCAGATCAATTGTCTCCTTGAAAAATTGATCACCCTAATACTGATGCCTACCAGATTACCAAGTATTTTTGATTTATCTAAATAACAATTTTCTTTCTGTTGTGTTAGGCAATCTGTTCTTCTACAAAGAGAGCCAGTAACAAAACAGGCTCCTGCTAGAGGATGATAATAGCACATTAGATCAATCTGGATCACTAAGGCACAGGCCAACTGCTAAGGGCAGATAATCTGTCCTCTTGCAAAACATCTGGTGGCAAAACACCTCAGTATCCCTTCAGGTATGAAGGGTTTTCAACAGTCTAGGACAGGTAAAACCTTTCCATTCTCTCCTATAGGAAGACAAGAGCGGTATCAAGCAGAATCCAAAAAACCTTTAGAATTCTGAAGGCTGCTGAAAAGCTACATAAATAGTCATACAATACACTGGAAGGGCTGGGACAGCAGTCATACAATACACTGAGAGAGCAGACTTGTCCACTTCTGCTATGACATCTCTCGCTGTCAAAGGCGAAGGCTGAAAACAAAGGGCATACAGAGTCACTAGCATGAAAAGAAAGTGCTCTAATGTGTGTTGGTGGCAGGAATGCATAGAAGTGGATTTAGAGGTACCAGGGGAATTAGAGGGAATGGAAGACCAGCTCACATGTAGTGTCACGGCCAAACAGGTCTCAATCACAGAATTTTTCTTGCACACATTACACTCTAGCATTACCTAAGTCACAGCAACACTACCTTGTAGCTCTTCTCTTTCATGTAAAACATAACACGACAAACAGCATTTAGACCTCAAAAGAGACACTAGGGAACACTTAAAAGCACACTACATAGTTGAAATATTAACAGAATTTACATACACAAACTGATAGAGCAGGATATTGTGTTAAAATCCCCTACACTGCAGGCTAACAAATATTTCAGTTTCACTGCCACTTAGAAAAAAAACCCGAAGAAATTGACCAGCAACGCTTTCATTGCTAAACAGACGCGATTTTGACATTTGTAGCTTGCAGTACAAATAGACCACAAATGAACAAGTAACGTTGACATTCCTGAAAGTATTTTGAAAAACCCACAGAAACGCATTTCCACTGTAGCCCTGCACTGGTCTCTCGGTAACTCAGGGACGGAGAGCGCCATGGGGACAGGTCAAGTACGTTTTGTGCGCCGTACCCCGGCGCTGGAGGCGGATCCCCGCCGCGGGCAGCCCCGAGCGCGGCCCGAGCCCTTTGGGGCCGTGCCGCAGAGCCGCGCTCGGGGCAGCGGCGGCGGCTGCGGTTGAGGGGCCCGGCTGCCGTTGAGGGGCCCGGCTGCG
>VZTB01017792.1:0-16069 GCA_013397245.1 Thryothorus ludovicianus | reverse complement strand
GCATCTTCCAATTACCAAAGAACATCATCTCATTTTGGTGTGAATGGTTGGACAGCACAAAAAGCCAGCCCAGCTGACACAACAGTTAAGCCATTTTATTCATGCAAATGCAATCAGGGTATTTTCAACAGTCTCAACTTTCATATTTACATCTAAAACCCCATAATATTATCCAAAGTATGCTAATTAATAATTACATCCAGGAATGGAGTAAATGTCAACAATTTTTCTAAGAAAACACACTAGCACTGAGGAATCCTCAGAGCAAGCAGGAAGAACTGGAGCATACAAAGCAATCTGTGTTCCCTCCATTCTCAGGCATGGGTNTACTTGCCATTGCTACCAAAGATAAGAAGTCTTTAGATGTGTATAGTCCTTGACTCATTCTCAGTCCTTGGAATATACTGTCTCTGTTCGGTTCTGGCAAACCTGAAATGGATATTTTATGGTACATCAGAATTACACAGGAAATTTTAGCTACCAACATATATTTTGAATTACACACACAATCTCAAAAACACTGTCAATACAAGCACTTTTACAAACCCTTAGATGTTTCCAAAAGTATATTGTAAATGATCACATTTGTAGTCTGCAGCTTATGTAACTGGTGATTGTTTCATAGTACAGGTATCTAAAAATCAGGTTCCTCGACAATGTGTGTACTCATATAATTTGAAATGCAGGGCAAGGGATTAGAGAGAACAGGGTGCAAAAGCAAATAATACAAATGAGGAAGTAACAAACAGCTTAACTGACGAGGGGAGGAGGACAAATGGCAGTGCTATAGGTCTGATCTGTGAGCATTTGTATGCCATCATTTTTCTGCCATTCTTGATTACTTTCTCAAAACCTTGAAGTCTTGATTGGCTGACATTTTTTCCTAATTATGAAAAGCACACATTTAGACAGAATCTGCAGGATACAGACAAGGATTTACTTTACAAATATTAATAGCAACAAATACCTTTCAGTTAAATGAAAGCAGCAAAAAGCATCTTCCAATTACCAAAGAACATCATCTCATTTTGGTGTGAATGGTTGGACAGCACAAAAAGCCAGCCCAGCTGACACAACAGTTAAGCCATTTTATTCATGCAAATGCAATCAGGGTATTTTCAACAGTCTCAACTTTCATATTTACATCTAAAACCCCATAATATTATCAAAAAGTATGTTAACTAATAATTACATACTGAAATGGAGTAAATGTCAACAATCTTCCTAAGAAAACACGCTAGCACTGAGGAATCCTCAGAGCAAGCAGGAAGAACTGGAGCATACAAAGCAATCTGTGTTCCCTCCATTCTCAGGCATGGGTGGCAGCAGAGTAATATTACTCCTCTTTGAGACACACTGATCTGGAAAACCCTAATAACACAATTTTAGCATCTACAATAATGCAGAATTGTGTGCTGAGGAGTACTTTTCCAAATAGGGAAGGTTTGGGGTCTTTTTATATTAAATAAGCAACAAAAATCTGTCTCATTACAGCATACAACCAGAACTAAGTGATGAGAAAACTTAGTACTTTTTCGTGAGTTACTTACAATGAAGGAAGTTTTTTGAACCGCTAGAACTCTGAATGAACTTACAATAATACTAGAAAAATAAAATACATTTTTAGATTTATTAGTTTCAGTGAAGCAAAACAAAATATACTCTCAGTGAATTCAAAATGCTTACAAGCCAAAAAGCAAATTAAAAACTCCTGAAATTTGATCTCTATTTATAAAGAAAAATCATGACTCAATTGCTGAACATCCGACTTTGAAACCAACACTGATCTATAGTTGCATATTGAGAAAAATGAGGTTAAAAAAATACTAGCATGTCTTGAACTTTAAGACCTTTGAATGCGGTACTTTCGGGGTAGATTGGAATTTCAGCTAATGAATAATGAATAATAGATATCTTAAGAGGCTGCCAGAAATCCTTAGTACTATTGAAAGTACAATATGTAAAATGCATTAAAGGAACTATTTTTAAAAGAGCATAGATTTTCCTCTCTGTATATATTGCAAAATCATCTATGGCAAGAAGAGTACCTCAGAAAAAGCTCTCAGTGACTGCCTGCAGGCAGAGGACAGAATAATGCAATCATTTCTATTGAGATATCCATAAACCAACTCAGAGGCCTCCGTTTACTCTTGGGAAAAACATCCTTGTCATTAGTGGGATATGCAGCCTGCATTAAAGATAATTTCCTTTCCATCTAATATGTATCTCCATTCAAACCCACAGAGAAACCCTGAAAATATTTTTCCACTTATTTTTTGCTGCTTTTATCATCTCATGAAAACTATTTTGTCCCTAACAGCATCAGTATTTTAATTCCCATAGGCTGAATAAAGAGTATAATAAAGGAAGTGTTGCAATTTTCTTTGTCTAGGTTCATCACTAGTTTGGCATCACTGAAATCAAAGGAATTGGATTAAGAATGCATTCGGTTCAATAATGTTTAGGCTGGCTGGTGTGACCAAACAACTGCCAAAGAGGTAGTCAATATACGTGGCATTATCTGCTATTTATTTTACTATTTTCATTTTGCTGAAAACTCCCTGAAAAACAGTTTTGTGATATTTGCATTTGATGAAAATGCAGGGGATTTCTTCTTTTATGCTTATAAACAGCACAGATTGAAGCTCTTTGTTAAGCACCTGCTGCAAGTTGAATTGTACTGGATTCTGATGGATCTCCTTTTGCTGTCCAGTATTTGCTATTGTAATGACTGCATTTATTTGTTAAAATAGAGAGATTTTGTACTTCTTCAAGCCACTAGGCAAGCTAAGAAAGGGGCAGACTAAGGCAGACAGAGAAAGAGATCAAGAACAGATTAAGATTCACTTTATAGACAACATTTCATAATAAACATCTACCCCACAGAAGTATGCTTTACAGAGAGATCAAATATTGATAAATAGCCAACAGCCTCTTGGGAGAGAGAATATTTAACGAAAAAATAGCTGTAGAGGAAAAATGCAGTTTTGAGCAAATGGTTTTAGAGAAGAAATAAAATTTAACAAAACCCGGTCACCTATGAAAGACACAATTTAGGTCAAAATAATGAACCAAGAGAAATACTCCTTGAAGATAAATCAGGGAGATCCTTTAGAACAAGGGAATTCTCACACAAGTACAAATAGCCAAGAGCCACCAAAGAAAAAAATGCTTAGAAAAATATAAGATCTTTTCCCTAGCTTTTAAGCTGAAGCCAAGTAAGTCAGCTCTCTGTTCTCCAAATCCACCTGCAAGTCATCTAAAAATATTTTTTATTTATTATTTGCTATTTCAAGTTCTGAAACAATCTATCACTATCCCACATCTCCTGTCTTTAAATAATCTGTATCAAAATCTAGTGATAACAATGATTTCCTTCCCCTGCATTGAAGAACAACTCCTTTGAAGGGCAAGCAAGAGGAGGTAGCTCAGACAGGCTGCTCCCTGGTGGTGTTTGGATGGCCTCTGCACCCCCTTACACAAGCAGAGGGCTATGCTGAGCCTCTCAGCTTCTTCAGCCACAGCCCTGGGCTTCCTGAAGCCTCAGCTCCTTTGCTTGCTGATGCCAAGGAACAAGCTCCTGAAGCAACTGATATCCAAACCATGCAATGAAGCCTCATGGGTTGTGGAAAACTGCATTTGCTAAGAATAGAGGAAGTAGAAACATTGTGAAAATAACAGCTTGCATGACAGATCTAGTTCAGCTTTGCAAAATCTAACCTAGACAGTCCCAATCTGGGTCAGGTGCAGCACAGAAAGCAATTAATCTTGATTCCTGACCCTCTGGTTTGCTGTGCTCTGCCTTCCATCTTCAGATGCTCCAGCTATCTCTCAGTAGGCATCACTACTATTTGCTTCTTTCCTTCATTTGAACCCCACAACTCCCTCTCCAGTGTGCAATTCCCCAGCACCAAAGTCTCTCCCGTGAATGACGNCTTCCTGAAGCCTCAGCTCCTTTGCTTGCTGATGCCAAGGAACAAGCTCCATGCAATGAAGCCTCATGGGCTGTGGAAAACTGCATTTGCTAAGAATAGAGGAAGTAGAAACATTGTGAAAATAACAGCTTGCATGACAGATCTAGTTCAGCTTTGCAAAATCTAACCTAGACAGTCCCAATCTGGGTCAGGTGCAGCACAGAAAGCAATTAATCTTGATTCCTGACCCTCTGGTTTGCTGTGCTCTGCCTTCCATCTTCAGATGCTCCAGCTATCTCTCAGTAGGCATCACTACTATTTGCTTCTTTCCTTCATTTGAACCCCACAACTCCCTCTCCAGTGTGCAATTCCCCAGCACCAAAGTCTCTCCCGTGAATGACGCACCCACCATATATTTTCCAAAGTCCTTAACCACTATAACAGTGGCTTTGGAAAACACAAACTTTGACTTCCCATTTTTATATCCTTTATATATACATATAAATATATACATGCACATATGTATTAGCAAAAATATCATCTGCCTCCTATTAAAATCTTGTACTCTCTGTTCTCACAATACTGATTAATATCAATTTTCTTTGTGCACAGTCTCAAGTCCATTGTTTCCTTTTAAAGAAAATTTAGATTTAATTCCCTAGTCAGGTAGAGATATGAATTGCTAAATGATTAGAGCAAATTTGTCATATGTACAAGGCAATATACCAGAGTGATGCATAGACAATGTAAAGGATTGGCCTGCAGAGCAGGGCACCAAGTCCACTTGGCTGCTGCACCAAATAAATCCAGGCATGTCAACACATCAATCAGCCAAGTCTGCTACTGCTGTAACTATGAGCCTGATCTGGAAAGGGAAACTAAAGCAAGTACAGGCACTGCATATCTATCTCCTATTTTGATCAAATCCCCTCTCCCCAGCAACAGCTATTCTTCTGAGCCTGAATTTACTGTTTGGATTACTTAAATCTGACGTGGTTGAGCAAATTTGCAGTTTCAAATGAACTTCTCAACTGATCTTAGTAACTGACACACAAAATAAGATCTCGTTCTTGATAAGGGTCAAATGTAGTTTCCACTGGCAGCTGACTAAAAACACATATCCAGACAAAAAAATAAAATGGAGCTGAAGGTGAAAGGTAAACATACAGGAGCCTACAGAGACAAAACTAATTAGAGTGTTTTTTTTTTTCTCATTTTCCTCACATCAAACACTGAAAAGGTTTGCTGCCTTCATTTTTAATTGTGATAATACTGAATTTTCCTGGTGAATGCAATCTGTTTGAAAATACCATTAGCTACTTTTTAAAAGTGAAGACAGTTTGTACATTTTTTATATTGAATCTTTCAAATTTGTTTTTAAAAGACATTGCATTCATAAATGTATCCAAATTCAATCAAAAAGAAATGAAATGTGATTGGCTATGCACACTCCTTTTTCTAACTTTTAAAACAAGGAAGCCAAACATCAAAACCCATTCACCAATCTGTGGATTATTTCTTTAATGTTCTCTTGCCTTACACATCTGAAGCTACAAAGTTAGAGGGCAAGGACATCTTTACACCTTTTTANGTGAATGCAATCTGCTTGAAAATACCATTAGCTACTTTTTAAAAGGAAAGATACTTACTTCATGCATTTTTTATATTGAATCTTTCAAATTTGTTTTGAAAAGACATTGCATTCATAAATTTATCCAAATTCAATCAAAAAGAAACAAAATGCGATTGACTGGCTATGCACATTCCTTTTTCTAACTTTTAAAACAAGGAAATCAAACATTAAAACCCATTCACCAATCTGTGGATTATTTCTTTAATGTTCTCTTGCCTTACACATCTGAAGCTACAAAGTTAGAGGGCAAGGACATCTTTACACCTTTTTACCATCTCCACGCTTCTGTTTCAGAGTTAAATCAGATTTTTTAAAATCACATTTACAAGGAAAACTCTTCTTCTGTCCTTCACAGTCTCCATTACAGAAAATCCTAGGATAGGGTAGAAAGTCTTTATATTACTGTGAATGAGGAGAAAAATCCATGAATCCCATACAAAACTGGAGAGAAGAAACATGGGAGTGATTTTCTGCATATCTGCTCAGGTGGCAATGCAAAGCTTCTGAAATAAAATCNCTCTTGCCTTACACATCTGAAGCTACAAAGTTAGAGGGCAAGGACATCTTTCCACCTTTTTACCATCTCCACGCTTCTGTTTCAGTTAAATCAGATTTTTTAAAATCACATTTACAAGAAAAACTCTCCTTCTTGTCCTTCTCAGTCTCCATCACAGAAAATCCTAGGATTGGGTGGAAAGCCTTTATATTACTGAGAATGAGGAGAAAAATCCATGAATCCCATACAAAACTGGAGAGAAGAAACATGGGAGTGATTTTCTGCATATCTGCTCAGGTGGCAATGCAAAGCTTCTGAAATAATATCTGATAGGCCGAGCCCAGACAAACTGAGCCCCAGCCGGCTCCTGCTATTCAGCATAAGAAACTTGAGCACAGCCTGGCAAGAAGGCAGCACAGATTCTGCAGCAGCAGTTCTGCACCTCTGGCCAGGAAAAGGCTGTGCTCCTTCATATGTCCTGGGGCAAGCAGCCATGGAAGGCTGATGGCCAGAGACTGATGTGAATTTTATAGAGGAAGTGACATTTTCTGATAAATTATTTTTGTTAACAAAGTTTGTTTATGTTCTTTGCTTTAATTTTCTTAAAAGGATACGCTAAAGTAGATACAGAGCTAAGGTAATTTCCCTCTGAAGGTAAATTCTAAATCCACCATTTGTCTTCTGAAACAGTCCTTTTGAATTAACAGAAAAGCACCATTTTGTCCCATGTGCCTGCCTTTTTACACACTGAGTGTTCCCATTTGCTCCTTGTGTGCCCATACAAAAATATTTCAGATGTAACACATCTGATGACATTTCACTCTTGCACAGAGACTTACAGCTACAGGTAACATATGGCTAGACTGTGACTACAAAGGTACATGGCACACTGTAAAACCCAAGCACATAACCACTACTTTAATATTTCTAAATGCTCTGATCTTCCTGAACAAGTTTTTTTTGTGGGCTGGGGAACTGGAGATCACAATCTATATATTTAAAGCAGTTTTATTTAATGTCATACAATCCATGATATGTATAAATTGGACCATGAGTTTTAAATATATTATTTTCTTGAAGGATAACACTGAAACTGTAAACTTGCATAACTGTCAAATTTATAGTTTTACCTAGACATGATAGAAATTACTTGTACGCAGTGGGATATGCTCTACCTATTTGTGTCTAAGAAGCCACATTCACTCACATCCATACTGTTAACATTGCTGTCCATGGGTCAATACAGCACAATTTAGAAGTGAAGTATATAGAAATGCATAATTCAAATACAGTACTTAATCTGTGCCCCAGGGCTGATTACACTAAACACACCACTACAACTCATGCATCATGCATGGAACAGACAACCATTGGTATCTAGAGAGTAACTTTCTCTACATTTTTAAAGGTTTGATACTGGGCATCTAGTCTTTCAGAAAAGTTGCAAATACTCTGCAAGTGCTCAGCTCTTCTCAAGGTCAGTCCATTAGTGATTAGCACTTCAGTAAACACTTTTGAGGATCGTATTTGTAAAGAATCTCTCTCATTTTGCTGGAGATTTTTTTTTATGGGGACAGCTTTGTTACTTCCTGTTGTGATGTTCAATAGAGTATGTTTTCTAGGTGATTGATTTTTTTTTGTTTGATATGTATGTTGATGGAGATAAGTGTTTTAATTACTTTTTTAATGTCTATGCTTTTGTATTTTCTCCCTCTCTCCCTTTATTTCCTGCTATTGAGATTACTGCCTCATCTCCACAGCAGGTGGCTCCTTCAAATTTGTTTTCTCTGTAAGCCTGGTAGATTAATTTTGTAATATTTTCTGCTTCTTTTCTGTAGTTTTTATTAATGATTTATTTTCTTTGGAAGAGATATGCTTTCAAGGTTTTTAGGAGCTATTCCCTAATGATGACTAGAAGTCTCATTCATAGAAAAGTAAAAGTAAAGGGGAAAAAGTAAAAGAATTACATTAGGGTTAGCTTTCTCTTACCCTCAAGATAGAATGTGTACAGCATATATGAAAACACCCTTCACATCTACCAACATGAGCCATACACAATTGCTGCATTCTGAATTGAACAGCTACATCCATACTATGGCTTTTAAAAACATCTGAATAAGTAGCTCAACTTGGAAGCAATGCAGTCTGTAGTTCTCATACCTTTGTTGCTAAATTAGACACGGAGACAAATACCTGAACTCTTGTAAATGGTAAAGAAATAATAGGAGTGAAGGAGTCAGATTACTTAGGATTAAATTTACTCTTATAATTCAATTACCAGTTTTCCAAGCCCAGTTTAGAGGTAGCCAAAATTCACATGAGCTAGACATCAGAAAATGCAGATGGGAGCAACAGGCTGAGTTCAGAATCAATCCCTGAGAGTGATGGAAATCAGGATTATGACAACACAATCAGTGTTGTCTGCCTGAGCATGGAATACAAACGATTGCAGCCTTGTGGTCTGCCCTCACCACATTTAGTGATCCCATGATCAGATCAAAGTGTCTGAAGATGAACCATAACTCATTAGCCCCATTAGATATAGACTCCACCCCCCCCATTTGATTTTATTGTAATCAGTCCAGCCTTACTCAAGGCTTTAGTGTACCCTCTAAAACCTACCTCTAGTCTTAATTGCTGTTTTTAATTTTATTATGGTCAATTTTTTGGACCTGTACTTTGAATTTTAATTTGGCAACACTCAAGTATGACTGAAATACTATATTTTAATGAAAAGCACCAGTGTTTCAAGATGATAAAGATCTGTAGAAATTAGGTACTAATTTTTCAAATCTCAGTATTTGGCTATTTATTTAAGAACCATGAAGATTTTGAACTCAACATTTTGAGCCCTTATCCTCTAAAAGCACTCTTTTAAAATGCATGCCTCAAAACTGAAGTATACAGTATCACTAAGTGTTTTTAAAACATAATTCTTTAAAGGACATACTAGAAGAAGTGATACTGGGTTGTACAAACATATACAGATTTCTAAATTAAGAATCAGATGGTAATTCTAGTCTTTCTTCTGTATTTGGAAACTGATACTTAATGTTCCCCATATTTGAAGTAATCAAGTTGAGAATGTTAGGAAGTTAGCTGGTAGCCCTGGTGAATGAACTTGTTGAAATGTGAAGATCACCATGAAGCAAACCTTATCACAGAGAAGGATGAATGCAGATGTCTGCTTACCTTCCCTCTGGTTCTGTTCTGCCTGGCGTTGTTTATTGCACGACTTAAAGCACTGAAACAGTTTGCTATGAATCTTGATTTGTAGAACATAAGAGTTCTGTAAATTGTAATACAGAGTAACTGAAGAAACATCTGCTGTAAAAAATAAAGTGGAATATTGCTGCAAATCTTTCTTAAGTCATTTTGGCAACATTTATTATACTGGCGACAAATTTGAAAAGGTCACTAGCGAAAATGCATTTAGCAGTCTGAGTCCAATCCATCTCTACCATAAGAATGTATCATTTCACCCATGAGCAGAGTTTGCTCCAGTCTGCTTACAATAGAGCTAAACTGGATTTTTGTCCTGACTGGAATTTGGTCACTTCCCACCACGGACTTGAGCTATCACTTTTCAGGAGCATCCTTAAACCAGAAAGGCTGAAGTTTCAGATCTGACATGCCAATGTTGTCAGTTCCTTTCCCTCTTCCTTCTACAAGTTTGTTCCTAGCAGTAACCTGCCAAAGGAGACACAGGGGGGCTATGCTTCCTCCAGACACCAGCCAGATAGTATCTGCCAGGGTGATATGCTGCACCACTCCAGAGGAACAGAAACTGGTCCCAGGGCTTACTCATGTTCAGTAAACAGTGATGAGTGGCCCCAAAGCAAGATATCTTCCTCAGGGACTGCCTATCAGTAACTTGAAGGACACAAAAAAATCTATCATCTCAGAAACCATACGTCACAGTAAACTGATATTTTTTCCAGAAAATTCAAATATGTGGAAGTGAAAGCAAAATAAACTGGATTGTGAGACTGGGAGTAACAGACTCCTGAAAAGAAAGCAGAAAATACTACCATACATGTTTGCAAGGGAAACAATATCTTTCCCTAAGTAGACTCATTATAACTTAACTGTCTAATATGTCCTGTTTTTAAGCAGACATGGTGGTATATTGAAATAATCTAAGTAAATGAAAATTTATAAAGAGAAAAGCAAATATTAGCCTAGAAAAGATATCTTCATAATAATTTTTCATTTCAAAACATGGGAAAAACTCTTGAAAAGCTGGATCAATAGAGGCTACAAGCAATACATACACAGGGAATGGATAAAATGAGAGTAAAACTGATGATAAACATTTATAAAGAGAAAACCACAAATACTTAGTTGGCATCATGAAGAAAAATAAATAATAAGCCTCTACACTATCACAAAGCAATAGCTGAAAAAACCCACCAAAGGCAGCAAATCACCCCAAAGAAATATATGAGGAGTAATTAAGTTATTAATATTCTGGAATAACACCTTTGTCGGACCTCGGGCACTGTACAGCAAGGAAGTTGCAATGAGGTATACTGAGACAACATCAGCCTACACTACCTAAAATCAACCTGCGTTTTTGATATATTAGAAATATAATAGCCAATAAGTGGTATCCGTGTTGCAATTCTAAACACTGATTTTTATAGTATTGTTTCCTAAATCTGATGGAAAAGAGTAGTAAAGAATCATAGAAATATCTAACTACAGCCATTTGTCTTAAACCCACAACTATCCTCTGTTGCACACTACTTCCATAGCTCCCATTCTGTTTCAATACAGTGACTATGAAACAATAGGCTGAGTCAATCACAGCTTTGCACTCTATAACTGGATACACATGAAATATTTGTATAAACTTACTCCTTCAGGAAGAAAATCCCACGTGCTAAGTAATATTTGCAAAATACAGGATTTTCTTGTCATTCTTATTTTTAAAACATTACAAGGATTCATCTTTTTTTTTCCATATGTAGAAACCATCAATGTAATTCAGCAAGGTCTTCCAAAAGCTAATGAGTAATTAGCACTCTATGTGAAATTTCAATAGGAGAAAAAAATTTTTTTCCCAGTTCTTTGCTAATGTATTATATTGCCTCATCTTAAATCTTAGCGTATTTATATACTGGTTTTGTCCATGTGAAAGAATAAAAAGATACTATAAAATATATTCAGTAATTACTATGGTATCCTGAGTTGATGCTAAATTGTATCCCCATTCATCTGTTTAGCTCAGAAATAAGATTTGTACCTTTACAACTGGATCTGAGAGTGAAAGAGATGCGGTGGAATGTCTGAGGTGGTTGTTTTCTAAACATAAAGAGAAGAGTTTTCAGATTTCCTTCACACACGGCCTGTGTTGTCTGCAGAGTGGACTGAGGGAGAGAGCTCTCCTTTGCTTTTTGTTAGTTTTTGGCTAGCTGAGGCGGAGAAGTTCTATGGACTGTGTTTTTTTTTTCTCTTTTTCTTGGAACTGTTTGAACCTGCTCTGGACTAAACACCCAAAAGGGCACCAGGAGCTCACACCTGTGTCCCACCAGGCCTGGCCTGGGCCCAGCCTTTCCCAGCACCAGAGGGACCAACAGCAACTGAGCCAAGCTACAGCCCACAGGAGAGACTATGAATTTGTCATCTCTGCGGAGCGGCAAGAGGTTTTGTTGTTCAGTGTTGTTCACTTGTTGTGCTGGGGAGTGCTTTGACTGTTAAATAAACAACTTTTTTCCACTTTCCTCCAAGGAATTTTTTTTCTGTCCCGAACCAGCTGAGGGGAGGGGCGGTTCAGATTCGTTTTCTAGAGGGACTCCATCCAGAGGTTTTTTCCCCAAATTTGCCCTAAACCAGGACATATGGTATCATTCACCTACACTGCGTTTTTTAATCATATTACGTAAACCATCTTCACATATTTTAAAATGATGCCTCAAAAAAAGACTTCCAAACATTATTCATTATCCTGCAACACAGATCTACAACTGAAAACCTATCATCAGTGCATTCTGATGAAAAGGTAATAATTAAATTTATTTTTCCTTTTTTCTACAGCACAATATTTGACCTATGATAAAAAACCCCATCCTATCAAATTTTCATTTATTATTTCTACCTGAAGGGCTTTGCCAGCTCACACAAACATAAATCTCCATTTGTCAGGTTTAAACTGTACCTGTCCCAGATGCTATGAGAGTTCATAGCTCTTGTCCCTTAAAAATTACCAAATAACATCATGCAACATAACCTCCCTGCAGCCTCCCCTGACCCTTGCAATCAATAACATTTGTAACCTCTGTGTGCACAGTTAAGGAGTACAGGAGCCGTGCACCATCCCAGTTAACCACATTGAGTTGTGATACTCAAATCTGCTCCTTTGTGTCTGCTGTGAACAATTTTAATCTCTGCACCAAGAATAAAAGAACACAGCCCCTTGTTTCCAAATTCATCTGAAACGGATGTTATGGATTTGTAGGTCTGCACAGGAGCTGTGGATTTAATACAACCAGCAGTTCAAGGAAAGAACACATCTAAGCTATCATTCATTCTCATTACCCTCAGTGTATTTTGGATCTTCAGAAGCAATGAGAAACACAGGAAAATGCACATGTACTGACTTAAGGCAAGCTGAATTTGTTAAAATAACATCAGGTAACTGTTATTTGCTAGAGCTTTATCCATGACTGCCAGGTAAGGTGGAGGTCAGTCTCTCCATTATGATTACTTTGCTTAAAGGTTTAGTAATAGGCTGCCAATATTAATTTCTTCTGGAAATGTGTCATATACAGTAAATGAAACATAAATTCCCTAGAAATAATTAAGTCTAGCTCTGCTCAGTTAAAAAGAAACAATTATTATGGAAAGAGAGAATAAATCACGTTTCTGATGGTATTTGTTCTCTCACCTCCAAACTAATTTTATTTAAAAGTTGGCAAATTTGCCAGCCAATTATCCTAATTAGACAACGGCATCTGAATGTAGAACAGGAAGAGAGCAACTTTAGAAACCTACTCCAGTAGAAAAAAAGTGCTTTTGGAATCTGTCACACTACCAGAATTCATGTTTCCAGAGTTCTCGTTACTGCATATTTATAGACTTGGCTATATTGGCTCCTCATCAGCAGCTCCAGTGCCATGAATCATCTATCAAAACATTTGAGATTTTCTTACTCATTTCTTTAAAGCAACATTCTGAAGAGACACTTTCTATATGATTATGCTCCAGTGTTCACTATGAATTATGAAAAATAGCACACATAGTTTTATAATTGCAGGTGAATAATAAGTATGTGCCATCAGAGGCTTTATCTTCTCAGATTGTCACACACTATCAATATAGAATACCCTGCAACAAATATGACGTTCTTGTAACATGCTGGAAGGTCAATAAGCATTCTCACTCAGGTAATTTACTCCCTACACATCAATGTCCTTATCATTATGCACATATTTATCTGCCTTTCCTTTTAAAAACAGCTGTATCAAGGAGTTCCATGTAAATATCCTGTTAAATTGNTCAGATGCTGAAAGGCCACTATCTAGAAAACAGACAGAGAAATGGTGATGCACATCTCCAAATGCCTCCTTGATGACCAGCAGTCAGGAATATGAAGTGAAACATGGACAATGAAGATGGTGGGTTAGGTACTTGGCTTGTATGTGCAGATACCTGCACAGGCATGCATAGAAGCTTCCTCCTCCTCCTCTTAAACTTATTCTCTTGGTGGAGAAGTAAAATATTCAAAATAGGAGATTTGTATTTATTTTAAGCAAAAAAAATTGTAATAAAGCATCAGTGAGGTAGCATTGTGTATCCCTTTACAGTCCATGAAGAGATACAACAAAGAGATGTCAGAAAGTTAAAACGAGACTTCTCAAATTACCTGAGTGATGATGTAAATACTCCCAAGGGAGCATATGTTTCCTCTAAAAAGGCATCCAGCCCATGCTAAACTCATCCAAGGCACACAAATCTACCTGGGAGTGAGCATGAAACCTTAATGCCTGATTGGTGCACATTTTTGTATTTGCAGTACTACAATAGGAAGATTCTCTCTGAACAGAATTTCAAATGGTAACAAAAACAAGATCAATAAATAGAAAATCAAGTTACACAGTCACAATAGGTTCCTCTAACAAGGATTTCTCTCTGAAATGTTCATGCTTGTCTAATGCTGCTGCTTTTAATCCTTTCACACCAGTGGGTCTTACATGCTTGCATTAATGCTAATGTAAAACAAATGAACATTTTATACAAGGATATGCACTCTCCCCAAGTAAAGTTGTTAATACCAAAGTAAGCTTTAAGAATGTAAATTATTTTCCTTGTGTGGCTGCAAAACTACGTGAGTTATTAATTTAAAAATTATTAGCATATAAAATCATTATCATCTCTGCAGTTAATGTACAGTTCACTGACAACCTTTTGGACCATTACAATTAAGAAAGGCATCATCTTTAATGAAGTTACAAAACACATTGTTTATTAAATAGAAAATTGTATCTTTAATTACTTTAAATATTATAATCAGATGAAAAATTATTTCATAAACCTCAAGACAAATTATGTCAGAGATGGAGTATGAATTTTGTTCCTCTATGAATCCTAAACAGCACTTTCAATTTCCTTATAGGTTTCTGTTGTATGTAAAATCTGCTCTTGAAATTGGTTTCAAGTGCCTAAATCCAATGGCACTAGCATAAATCTAAGATGAATCTTCGGCTATTCTTTCTTTTTAAAACAGATTTATTTTCTTGTCAAATGTAGAATTTGGCAGTTCTTGTAAATGCAGCTTTTCTATTAATCCATCAGAAGAAAACTGAAAATAGATTTCTGTGAGGGTCACAAAAACAGGCTAATTGAAACAAAGACTATTTGGGGATCTTTGGAATTAAATGGATTTGCTGTTGTGTTTTGAAATAAAAGTTAACTTTTGTTCAAAACTGTCAAAGGCTTTGAAGATATGCTATAATGCTAACATATAAACACAGACTAAGCTAATTTTAACTATTCCCTTTTTTTTTAATGCAAATTAATCTCTGCACACTGTCAAGAAACCATTTCCTCTCTGTCCATAAGCAGACCTACCTACTTGATATGCTCGCCACTATCTGAAATGGCTGAGAGCTGCAAAATTAAAGAAAAAGTTTAGTTGTTCATAGCATTAGGCCATTCAGTGTGCTTTGGATCCAGTCCAGAACAAAGTCAGTATTAAAATGCGTTGATTTCAAGATGACTAAGAAAAAATTAATACATTCAACATTCAATTATGTCAACATCAACTTGTCACTGAATATTTTGACAGTTTGGAAACCCTCAGTTAGCTATCGAAATTTCCTGGGCTAATCAATAAATGGGGAAAGCAGATATTATATCCAATTTCGTTATGCTAAAAAATTGCTACATTCCATCTAAGTCTGCCTTACCAGAAATATTGGCCGTGCAAAGCATGAGGGAGGAACAACTCCTCAGTGTAATATTCTAACAGTAAAACTGAATTTTTAAAAAGAATCAACCTTTTTAAAAAGCTTCTGACAGCAGTAAAATAATTGATATAATTACATAATTATACGCAAATACAAAATAAAACCAGAGACAGCATGTTTAGAGCTGAAATGAAAACACAGAAGATCAAAAGAAAAAAAAACTCGCTTACCTTCACATTAGTATGAAAATTTTTGAACTCAGAAAACCATGTACAAACTTAATTGGAAATTTTCTGTGACTACCTGTCTTGGTTTGAAGACAGGTATGCCTGCTAGGAAAAGCAGGAGCCTTTCTCTTGCAATGGAGAAAATAAACTTCCTCTCTCCAAATTGCTATACCTTTGGAATTAAAGGGGCTCCCAGGCAAAGAATTTGGTATAAGAATAACAGTTCTTTACTAATGAGTCTAACAAGATGAACAAAATAACAATAACTATAATATTAGCACCAAACAAAGTTAGGAAAACAGTTACAGTTTTTTCCGATGCTGGCACACCTTTCGGGGGGGGCGGGAAGGGACGAGCAGGAGTCCAGAAGGACGAGATGGATCCGAAGC
>VZTB01017790.1:1355858-1371200 GCA_013397245.1 Thryothorus ludovicianus | reverse complement strand
AAAAAGGGGCAACCCAATCATCTTCCTGTTAGCAGAATATGCTGGCACACGGGAGACCCCCCTGTTTCCAAAGGCACTGTTGCTGCAGGCTGACAGCAAAGGCAGGGAGAGCCCTAAAGGCACCCCTTGCTCCTTCCCCAGGCTTCCCCTTGGCACACCAGGAGCATTTCCAGCACACCAATGCAGCCTGGGGGGGCAGCTATGAAAGGAACAGCAGGCACATACAGTGGTCCAGGATAAAGGGATGAAGTGGGGACAGAGAAGCAGCAGGCCCAGCCTGCAAAAATTCAGCCTCTTAAATTGTGTTCTTCCAAAAAAAGGCTTCCTGCCAAACGGCCTCATTCCAAGGCTGGGCCATGGTGACCTCCCAGCACTGCCTGGGGCCTCTGCCACAGAATCAGTGGAGCGTGGAGCTGTGCTGGTCCTCGGTGCTGGGAATGCCAAGGAACTCGGGTGACCCCTCAGCAGTTCCTTCAAAACAGGATTTAAGTAGCTGTGTGACTTCCAGTCAGACTAAAAGGACCCCCTTTCTCCATGAGTGTCTCAGTCCCATCACCTGCAGCAAGTGTGAGTTATTTTGGAGCCAATGGCATTGCAAGAGTGGCAGTGCACAGCCTAAACCTCTCCTTATGGACCCTGAGGAAGGACAGACTTCCTGAGGATCTGGACACAGGGATATCAGGAAAACTGCTTGCCTAATGGAGACTTTATCCAGGTATTATTAATATATTGGAAGCACTGGAAAGGGAAGAGAGCAGTTTTCTAATGGACTAAAGCACTGCAGGTTTTACTCACCAGTAAGGTGTTCCCACAAAAGAGTTGGCAGGGCAGACTATAGATGCAGACCCAAAATCAGCGAGTTTCACTTGACCTGGTTCTGTTAGGAGAATATTTCCAGCTTTAATATCCCTTTAACAGAGAAAAAAAGAGGGGGGAAAAATGTAGTTTAGCATCATGCAAACTCTGGTGAGATGCCTTTGTCTGCAATTTGTAATGCTGGGACAGAGAGGAATTCACTGACAGTGTTCCAGTAGCAAGCCCAGAGTAACCTCTATTCCCCATCCCTGGACAGCACTGCTTCCAAAGTAATATTATGGAATATTTCATCCACAAGTGCTACTTGTATATCTCAACATTTCTGCTGCAGGACAAGTCTTGTGTGTGCAGGAATGAACACCTCAAGAGTACAGGAGAGACAGCACAGGCTGTCCCCTTCACTGTCACCTCCACTGCCAGCCTCCCTGTACAACTGCCAAAGGGATGGAGCACCTCTCCCACAAGGAAAGGCTGAGAGAACTGGAATTGTTTAGTCTGGAGAAAAGAAGGCTTCAGGGTGACCTAACTGTGGAGCCTGTGATAGGAGCCTGTGATAAAANGTGGCCTTCCAGTGTCTGAAAGGAGCCTGTGATAAAGACAGAGAGGGATTTATTCCCTATTTCCCAGGGATGGAGGGACAGAACACAGGGAATGGCTTCTCACTGACAGAGAGCAGTGTTAGATGGGAAATGAGGAAGGAATCCTTCCCTGTAAGGGTGTGAGGCCTTGGCACAGGTACCCAGAGAGGCTGTGGCTGCCTCTGGATCCTTGGAAGTGCCCAAGGCCAGGCTGGACAGGGCTTGAAGCTACCTGGGCCAGTGGAAGGTGTCCCTGCCCATGGCAGAGGGTGGCACTGGATGAACTTTAAAGTCCCTTCCAAGCCAAACCGCTCTGTGATTCTACACCACGGCTCAGCAGCCACATCAGGTACCAGCAACATATCTGCCAGCCTTGTGCCCGCAATTAAATCCTAAAAACCAACAAGAATTCCCCCCTCTTCCATCCCCAGCGCCACGCGGGGTCCGCCGCGCGGGGCCTGCAGTGCCGCTCCCTCGCCACCAGGTGGCCCCCCAGCGCCAGGTCCCCGTGCGCGCCGGACCCGCGGGACCCGCTCCCAAAATTGGGTCTCCGACCCCAAAATTGAGTCTCTGACCCCAAAACTGAGTCCCCGACCCCAAAATTCTGCCCCTTCTCCCTCAGCCCCGCCGCTGCTACTGGCAGAGGAACTCCTCCCCGGGGCAGGGCACCGCAGCACCGCGCCGCTCCCCGCCCAGCCAGGGCTCGCCCTCTCGCCTCTCCTTTTCTGCCCCTGCAGCCACAAAAGCAGGAATGTGCCGCTGCTCATTTCTGGGGCAGCAGATTTGCCTTGGAGCAGGTAAAAATTGGAACAACCCTTGGAAGAAATTCATGGTCACGTGAAGCACAGGATAGCTGGGGCTGGAAGGGATCTCTGGAGATCACCCAGTGCAACCCCCCTGATACAGGAACGTGTCCAGGTGGGTTTGGGATGTCCCCAGAGAGGGAAAATCCACGCCCTCCCTGGGCAACTGTTCCAGGGCTCTGCCATCTTCCATGGAAACGTGCTTTGGTTTCTCCTCAGGTAGTTTTATCCTTGCCTTACACTTCCATCACCTGACTGTGATTCCATCACACCTCTGTGGCCTCACTCCTACCAAAACCCAGGCTGTGCAAAACCAGCTTTACTTATTCCCATATAAATGCAAAAAAAAACCTTGTCTTAGAAATAGTCTAGCTCAGTGAACTCCAAATTATTTGGCACATTTAGGGTGATAATCTTCTATCAGTGTTCAGTGCAACATCCCTGCACAGCCTTTGTTACCAGGGTCTGCACAGAACAATTGCAAACAAGGCAGAGAAAATGTTGGGAGAGTAACTTTTTCCAAAAGCTGTTTATAGCCAGGGAAGCAGCTTTGAGAGCAGCAGATGGAAGGGCAGCAGCTCCAGCCTCACCTGTGGATCCTACAGTGGGAGTGCAGGTAGGCCAGCCCCTGCAAGGCACCGTGGGTGATGGCAGCAATCTCCACTTCTTGGAGTGGTTTCTTGTGAACTACAGGGAAAAAAAAAATCAAGAAAATAAAACAAAACAGAAGAAAATAAATGAGATGTTTATTAAACAACTGAGAAAGTGTTTTTTTTCTTTTAAAGGAGTCCCACCAATCTGCTACAAAGAGGAATTAGGGAAGAATTCTTCCCTTTGAAGGTTTTAAGGTCCCTCCCAACCCAAACCATTCTGTGATCTTGGCCCACAGGAACATTAGTTTTTGTAAACTTTGGCTTTGATTCCCTATTTTGACTTAGGTTCCCCTATTTCTCTGCAGGGGCTGCTCCAGTGTTGAGTTCACATCAACCTCCTGTTCTCAAATCCATCTGCAATTATTCCTGCACGCTGCAAGGCAAGGACAAAAGTGATCTCTGCAGGATATTTATATTTATATTTATATTTATGGATGTTCTGAATACAGGCAGCCTGAAAAGGCACTGATTACAGCAACATATATGTACACTGTTATACCTTCATCTGACAAAATTAAAACGTGCATGCCAGCTATCTGTAGCACTGGGAAAGCCTCAAATTCTTTCTGGAGAATGGAGCAGGACAGACAGAACACCTGTACCAGCTGCAAAACCCCACTCTGTGAGAAAAAGCCTCCCATCAAACTCAGGTGGGAGCACAAGCAAAAAGAAAATCCAAGAAAAACCAAACTTACCTTCTAGCAAATCAGAAGCTGATCCTAAACAGTACTCCATAACCAACTGCAAAAAAAAGACAACATCATGCCCTCAAGTATCTCTGGAAGCTTTTTGAAATTAGAAAATGTCTTTCCAAATTTAAATCACATGGTGGTTTTAATGCCCAAATTAAGGGAAAAAAGTAAGTAGTAAGTTTTGTTGGGTTTCTATCAGAAGATGTAAAATTTGACTTTATTTTAGTACTGTTCACCACAAACCAAAGCTATTTCAGTGCCTGTGCTGAGGATGTGAGTGCTGCAGTGTCCATCTGCTCCAAATGCCCCTCACTCACCCAGGCTGTGTGCTCCTTCAGGTAACAGCCCTTGTACTCTATGGTGTTGGGGTGCTTCAGCTGTTGGAGAAACTTGACTTCTTTGATGATATCCTGCCATTTCTAATGAAAAGAACAAATCACAAAGTATAAATACATTTCTCTTCTTAATCCTCTGCATCCTTTCATGCCCCACACACAGTCTGAAAAGCGACCATGAAACTATTTTACAGTAAGAAGATGGGAGGCCAGGGTTGCAAAAGCACAGCTGTAAATCAGTTGTCTGAGTCCCTATTGCACTGGGACACCCCCAAGATATATTTAACAGCTTGAGGACTGCCAAAATATTTTTTTCCCCTCACTTCAACTGCAATACATTTTACTTCAATTTACAAAGCAGCAGCATTTAAGTGTTCAGTGGCCTCAAAGTTAGTAAGAAACTACGGAGAGTAGCAGTGAGCTGCTCATCTTCTGTAACACAGCACAAAACCACTGACATTTGGGAGAGCAACAAGCAAGCCAGGAAAAATGAGTTTAAACCACCCCTGTTTGCTCTTAACAAACAAACACACCCTGCACATCCACACACCAGTCCAAAGGAACAGTGGGCCCAAGTTCCACACAAAAATAAGAGCAACAGTTAATAAGCAACAACTGAAATGAGACTGAGATTGCCAGGTCTCTGCAATTTGATAGAGACTCAAGAGTTTCAGAGAGATGTGCTCCAGTGGCCAGCGTGCTCTTAACACACTTCTTAATAAAATTATTTCTGAAACAAGCCCCATCCAGGCATTCTGAATCCCCACTCGCTTCCTTAAATGGAGCTATTTGTCAAAATTTGCACAAACTCATTTTCTCTCCCCAAACCTGCACGATTCCCATGGAAGGGAGCAGCAGCTCCTGCAGTAAAAGCTGTTCTGCTGGGGTCAAACCAGAGCTGCAGCTCATTTCCCAGCTCAGATTTCCACTGGAGCTGCCACAGCTCCTGAATACACAATTGCCTTTATTCCTCTTACCTCATTTGTTTGCTTGCCACTATAGGACATCTTCTTGACTGCCACCACCTCATTAGTGTGGGAATTCGTAGCCTGGAGTAGGGAAACAGTGAAAAAAGCAAGAAACAGATTGAAAAAAGCTTCATTTCCACCCCCCTCTCCCCATGGAGTGAGCTGTGCCTGTGGCAAATGCAGCCTTTTTTCTCCTATATCCTTGCAAGCTCCTACACCTCAGAGACACCTTCCTCAGGATAAGATTTACCACACAACTATTAGGACATATTCATATTAGTCCATATCCACTGCTCCTCCCTCAGACTTTGTGCTGCTTCTCTATTGATAGGTAAAAATAGGTAAAATATTGCACCTACTGAGAGCCCTCAAAATACAGTTTTATTGGAATTACAGTAAAAACAGTTTCAGATGAACCTTTGGCAAAACGTTTGCCAAAGAAACAAATAAAGAGGTGTATCAAAATCTCCATAATTTCATCCAAAAACTCCATACAACACTGACATTCTGAAATAGCTATTTCAATTTCCAGCTTCAAGAAGATGATTCAACCTGGAATTTACCTAAATTAAAAGGCTTTCCTTTCACTGAACTAGATCTTAGTTTTGTGATGAAGATTATGCAGCCATCAAAATTCTACTTTCCTGCAGCCTGGATGATGTAGGGATGGTAACTGGAGACTAAAAACTCAGGTCTGGTAAGATCTCTCCTTGCCTGCACTGGCACTGCCCTCATTTCTGCATGTTAAGGGTAAAAAACATCAAGCTTTTAGTCTTGAAACAGTTGCTGAAATCTCTGTACCTCCAACTCTTTTTGGGACAAAAAAAAATTAGTGACAGTTAAAAGCTTAAACTATAATAGGAGCTAAATGTGGTAAATCCTCCTTTCAAGTATTAACTAATGACATTTTTTGAGGCATGTGGGGACTTCAAAGAAAAAACTGTGTTGAGTGAACCAGTGGAGCACAGAAATTACTGAAGGGAGGTGACACAGGCCCCTCACAGCACACACTCCTCAAATGAGACAGAGAAAGCTGAAAATGAGTAACTCTGGGATAAGGCAAAGCCCTTCCCCACCACTGCCACCCTGATTCAGCACAGAGGAGATCAAGGGTGTCTTACTCAGATGTATTAATGCTTTCTTTCTGCCTGTCACATTAATTCCAAGTAGCTCCCCCTGACCATGGTATCTGTCCTTCCTGCTGGGATTTGTCCCTGAAGGACACACTGCCACCTTCCCAGAGCTGTGGGGGAAGTTCTGGCTGCACCAAGAGCCTGGGATGCTCCTGGCTGAGACAGCTCCCAGGGCTGTGTGAGCACACTCAGGGAACAGCCACTTGCTGAAACAGTTTTGGGCCTGTTTGAGATGATACCTTGAGAAATTATAGTTATCCCTCAAAATACACATGAAATACTTATATAACAGAAAATTTAAGGTTCTTCTCCTTACAACAGGTTCACCAACACCTCCAGCACTTCTCACAACTCCAAACAGTGAACTGGAATGCTTAAAATAACTCATGCTACCTATGGCCTGTTAGAGGTGTCAGAGATCTTAACACTTTACAGTCTGATATTCAGAAACCCAGTTCCAGTGAACCTGATCCTCCTGAGGGGCTGACCATGGTTCCAAGTAGCTTTAATCTGGCTTTAACTGATTTTTCAATATTGATTTTATTTCAGTCTCACTAATGCCAACTGTATTATAATTATTTCCAATTCCAGTATTTTGGATTTGGCTTTGTTTGATACCAACTGTAAAAGCACCATTTTTCTCACTTCCAGATGAAATTCTCCTGCCTGTATCAATGAATGCCACACATCCTTCCTGCCTGACTTCCCATTCCTCTGAGGACTCTCTCTTTGCTTTTACCATAAAGGAATTTGCAGTGATTTCCAACCATATGAACTCAAAGTACCTTGAAATTCCAGTTTGGCAAATTAATTTTCAGCTGCTGAAATTCAACTTTCAGCATCAAACAGCACAAAACACCATATACTCGACCTGGATAGTTGGGTGCACTATTAGGAGTATAGCAAACTGCTACTATAAATACAGTTGGGACATTAATGAGATCAGGAATGGTCTGGAAACATTTATTTTTGAGATGTATTATCACAAAACTGATGTACACAAAGCACTAAAAACTCGAGGAACACCTCCTTCAACAAATGTTCAAAAGCCTCCAAAACATCACTTGATATTAATTCTCCAAAAAAAGAAAAAAAACTCTACTTACAAAGTAAACTGCTCCGAAACTTCCATGTCCAATTTCATGCAAACCCACGAATATTTCCTCAGGATCATCTTTGTAGAACAGGTCAGCTATTTCTGGGTCCTTTGGCACCCCTTTGCGCATGTTGAAGCGTGTTAGGAACTGCTTTGTGCTCTCAGGTCCCAACCAATTTCTTCCTTCATCGACAAAGCCGTTTGCAGACAGCTCTCAGCACCTGGGGGGAAAGTTCATCTTTAATCTGCTTCCCCTGCACGTGCTCCTGCTCACACTTCTCTGACAGAAAAATGAGAGGAAACACTTCCAGCAGCAATAGGCTGCAGCATCGCTTCCTCCCTCCGGCTAATTCTTTTTAATTATTAGTCCTATTTAGATAGAGAGATTACAATGAATTCAGGATACAACAGCTCTTTATCTCACACAGGAAGCAAGTGCTGCAGTGACACTGAAGTCCACTTGAATTCAAGACTCATGTTGCTATGCAAAACATCCTGTGACAGGAGTTTGTTATTCTTCTCGCCAGGCTCCCAATGTGTCAGTTTTTAGACTCTCTCTGTTGTTCCTCCTACTTTCCTGGGCTGTTTGCTTTGTTTCTCTACTCCCAATTGCCAGCTGGTGCTGGTGGAAAAGTCAGCTGCTATTCCACAGCAACACTTTGCAGCCATGTAATTGTTATTTCTCTATTTATTTACTCAGAGCTGCTCGACAGCCAGTGCTGCTGGATTGTGATTGCTCCCAGCACTTGGAATTGCTTTTGAAGAATCCTAAACTCCATCCTATAAAGCAGATCTTTGCCACCTTAAAGTCTTCCCTTAGCACAGAACTGAGCTGCATCTAAATGAAGACTTTCAGTATTCATCTCTAAAATTTTATTTGTGTGGGAAGAAAAAAAAAAAAAGGGAAGAAACATCCAAATACCACAGAGTTTTCAATTTTTAACAAAACATCCTGAAAAATCTGCACTGACTCATGAAATACTGGTGTGGAAAGCAATGTTGGGGGCTTTTACCCTTTGGCTTGTGAAGCCCAACAGAGGAGCTGCAGCTGAGCCCCCTGGAGCAGTTTCCAGCAGTCTGGAGCACTCTCAGAGCTGATTTCACACCTGTGGCTCAGCACCTCATTTACTGATGCCACACTTTGTCTGTGGACAACAAACTGCAAACATGCA
This sequence comes from Thryothorus ludovicianus, assembly GCA_013397245.1. NCBI lineage: Eukaryota > Metazoa > Chordata > Aves > Passeriformes > Certhiidae > Thryothorus > Thryothorus ludovicianus. The sequence goes on along the minus strand of VZTB01017790.1, from coordinate 1,362,954 downwards.
CCAGAACCTTCAGCCTATGCCATGATAGAGACATTTAATGGGAGAAGGGCTGAAATGTAACAATCAGAGAGATTTATACCTAAAACACACACAGGAAAGGCTTTAGAATGTTTTGGATTTTGAGTGCCATGTGGATGAAAGCAGATTTTTGGCCTGGTGCTGAGACAGCCTCCCTGGCTCAGGGTCAGAGATGGATCAAGGAGGGGAGGAGCAGTGAGGGGAGCCCACCTGGGTAACTGTGGCACCAACCATGCTCCGTGGCTCACATTCCTCCCAGCAGCATTGTCCCGTGCTCCCAGCCCTCCAGACTCTCCTATTCTGCAAAGGAAAACAAGGAACCAGATTTAGAAAACTGTTTTGAAGTTTAAACTTTATCCTAGTGCACAAAAAACATCACATCCAGTAAAGGCCAGTGACTACAGGGCCCCACTGGAAAGCACAAGAACTGGCTGAGAATGTTAATGGTGTGTCCTCAGGTGAGCATAAGCACTCCTGTGCCACAAAGCCCTTGGACTACTTATCACTGGAGGACAGAAAGGCAGGAAAAGAGGTTAAATGCCAAGTCCTTTGGCTTTTATAAAGACTCTTAAGCTTGCTAGGGCACACAAAGTTCCCTCTCAGACCCTGCTTTTTAGATCATCTCTAAAAAGGACAAAGCTCAGGAAAAATTCCCGTTTCTGGAAGTGTCCAAGGCTAGGCTGGACAGGGCTTGGAGCAGCCTGGGCTGGTGGAAGGTGTCCCTGGCCACGGCAGGGGAGTGTAACTGGATGGGCTTTGAGGTCCCTTCCAACCCAAACCATCCCAGGATTTGGTGAGAAGCTGACAAGGCTGTGTCCATCACTTGACTCTGTGCTCTCCCTGATGACACACAAGATTCCAGGGAAAGTCCTGGGCATTAGGAAGTCAAACACTGCTGAATTCCACCAGGGAGAGGATGAGCAGTGAAAAGATGGGAAAGGAGTGCCAGCCAGTGAGTGCCATCAGGTCACAGTGAGGGATGTCACCCACTGCAGCCACCCCCTCCCGTGGGTGTAGGGACACCCCCAAAGAGCCACTGCTGTCCCCCAGGGGAGTGGGGCACAGGGAGAGCTGGGAATCAGCCTGAACTCATGGAAAATGTTATCCTGTAGCTACATGCACAGCAGAAATGCTTCCAAGTTAAGCACAGTGCAATAGTTACACTGCCAAAATCTGAATTAATAAGCACCTGATTTAATGACACACCAACTCATGCTCTCCTTTATTAGGGAAAAAATAAATGAGCAGAATTTTTCCTGCTAATAGCTAACATTACCAAAAATGTTATTTTTGTTGCTTTATCTCACCACAGGCCAATACTATTGAGCTCTTAAAAGGATATTTGAAGAGCACCAAAGAAAGGTTCTGCAGTATTTTGCTTTTTAAAAAAGATATCTCAAGTATAAACAAAAGCCAGATGAATGAATGATTATTCATTTTCAGCTGATTAGCTTCACCCATAGGTGATATATTTACTAGAGCCCTGCAGAAAGGGCAAAGAATGCAGTACTTCAGGTCTGGCATTCTTCAGCCAACAGAAAAATCCATCTGGCTTTAAAAAAAATAAAAACAAACTGATGGAGAAAACAATTTAGCCATCTCCAGTCAAATGAACCTCTCTGCCATTAAGAAAGACTGTGCAGCTCCAGTATTCAAGGTATTTAAAATGGAAGGCTAAATGTCAATACTTAGAGTTAAGCCCTGAGTAATAATGTCATTTTCCAATTAGGGCAGATACGAGCAGTGAGGCAAGTAAATCTTCTCAGTAAATCTGCTCAGCAGGACTATTATATCCCAGTAATGAATGTCAAAAAACTTAGGATGGAAAGTGTATCAATAGCAACCTGAGTTGTGTTGATTGAACACAGAATGATCCAGAGGATGCCACGAACACCGAGAGCCCTCTGCACTGACACCAGCACAGCACCAGATCCACAGTCTGGGTCTTGGACAGAGTGAAACACCACAAAAACACATCACACCTCTTCCATTTAGCCTGGCAAGGTCACAGATCCTTAACACCACAACTCTCCTCTAGATATGTGGAGACAGAAATGGTTTAAATCAAGGCAGAGCACTGTAAGTATTGAGTGCTATTAACAGAAAAAACTCAAGGTCAAGGTATGGTCAATTTGAGCAGGTTCTTTTCATTGCCAAAGTGCTGAAGTAATACACCAAGAAACAATTTCTATTAGAGGCCTGACTCCTGCCTTTCATCCTTGTAAAGCAGCATCTGAGACTCTGCATGTCCTGAAGACGTCAAAAGGAAACATCACTAATCACACTGGCAGTGACTTAGGGCAGTGACCAGTGACTCAAGATTTTGAGGGTTTGGGAGATCAGCATTTTGCTCAGATAAGAGTTTCCTCAATGCTGAGCTCCCATTTAAAAACCATGAATTAACTGCTTTTGCTACAGGTGTCTGCACAGAGTTCTCTCCTACCACTCACGACTTCCAGGTGCTGTATTAATAACAACAGAAAACACTTTGACCTGAAAATAAAGAACAAAACGCAACTCGAAGCACCTTTAAGAGGAACTAAACTACCAATGTTTCCAAATAATCTATGGATCTAAACTTATGCCTGCCAATAAGATAAACTTGAGAACTCCAAGTGTGTGGCTTGTGAAAACACAGTTTGAACTGCATCTCACAGCACCACAGGCCTGTTTCAAATGTGCCCAGAAACACACAAAATTAATTTTAGTTCCTAACTACACCAGGGTACTTCCCAAAACAGGGACAAAGTTTTCCACTTCATGCAGAAAAACAAACTACAGGAAACAGGGTGGACCAGCAGCAGATTCCACTCAGAGGAGGAGCAACATGACATGGCTCATGCACCCATTTTTAGATGCCTATTTTGAGGGGAATAAATTCACACCAGAATTATTTTCCCAAGAATAGCAAGCACAGAGCCCCATTTCATCACTTCAGTCTCTCCAAAACCTGGAATACAACGTAAAGAAGAAATTTCTGCGATAAATTCAGTTGATAACTGTTCTGAGTAAGAAATCTTTCGAGCTTGAAGGAAGGAAGGTGCTCGAGTTCCCCTGCAGTCCTCACCCACAAACTGACATGGTTTTGTTGGTTTGATTTGGGCAGGTTTTGTGTTGTTTTTAAGAAACTGGAGCTCTTCCCCTTCCCTTTAATTGGTACATATGGCTGACTGGCCAGGCCAAACACAAACACTTCATCCTGGGCTCATTCCCTCACATGACAACCACAGCTTTGGATGAACAATCAACTATTTTAGAGCAGCTTTTTGGAGAACACTCTAGAACCTCCCCATTTTAAGCTGTTCAATGTCTTTCTTTGATTGTTAAGAATTACTTTCCCAGCTAACTTGATGTAAGTGAACACAACATGTGTGATTTTTCCAGGCACTTCACTCATTTTAATGCTTAAACCAGTCAGATTCACAAAGCTGGCACAAAAACTCAAGCTACGGACAGGGCATACAAAAATCACCTCCACTACAGCCTTTTTTTGCTTAAATTAATCACCAATTCCAAGGCACTCAGGAAAGGTTTCATTCTGGTCTAGAAGCTGCAAGTCCTCTCACGTCCTTCCCTCAGATTTCTCTGAAGCAAAATGATTCACTCAGTACAGAACCGGAACAGAAGGTACACTGTGACCTTCAGCAGGAAAGAAATATTCCTGAGCATTTGGGGCTCTGCAGATATCAGGGCAGTGCTCCCCCAGGGCACACAGCAGGAGGAGCAGACTCAGGAAATGGGGACACAGACTGCCAGGAAAGCTGGACAACGTGAACGGAACCACACCAGCGGCACCAGCAGCAGCTCCTCCAACCACACCTCACTGCCTGGCTTTTCCAAGGAACAACCTCCCAGAACATCCAAGTCAAAGCCACATGTTGTGGTGTGTCTCATTACCCCAGGCCCCTCTCAGATGATTCCCCTGCCAGGTTTGTCAATCATTCCTCCTTGCCATATCCTGACCCCTGATGATGCTGCCTGTCAACCCTGGGATTCCAGAAGGGCATCGAGTGGTTGGCAGAATTCAAAAGATGCTTCCCCCCCCTGGAAAGACGCTGGGCCATCCAAGGTTCCTCTGTCCCTTAGGACATCCCCCTCCCTGTACCTGGTTGGTGTCACCTGTGTTCCTTCCCTCCCCTCTCCCTGGTTCCAAGAGCCACCAGCCATGCTGTGGGAGTTCTGCTGGAGCTGTTGCTGCATTCACAGGCCTTTGGGCCAGGAATAAAACTCTGAATGGAAACCCTCCATCAGAACCGGCTCCTTTCCTTCACCATCCCCTAGGAACGTCTCTGTCAAAGGTGACCCTGAGCTCCTGCAGGCCTGGCCTTGTCCCCAAGCCCTCAGCTGTAACATCCTGAGAGCCTGAGGGACCACTGGGGTGAAAACACCACAGAGCTGCCAGACAGGGAAACAGCGAGGGCACAGCTCAGGCACAACCTCCTGGCAATATTGGATCAAATTCCAATAACCACACAAACACCTGGGAGCAAGCACAGCTCTTCAGCACCTCCAGCTCCCAAGGAAAAGTGCAGAATTTCCCTTTGGAGTGTCTGGCTCCACAGTGCACCTGGAATTCCAGGCCGGCCCGCTCTGGGCTGGGGCAGCGCAGAGCTCTCTGTGCATCAGGTCATGTGGAGTTCACACATTACTCATGCTAATAAAACCCTGAATCACAACTCTCCTGACCCAGGCCACTGCTGCACGCTGCCCCTGGGGGATGAAATCTAGCTAATAACTTGCAGGGCTTGTTGTAGATAAATACCTTCACAAAAAAACAGCTTTTTTTTTTTTTTTTTACGGATGAGGAGCAGTAGTTTTAAAGGAAACATTCCATTTATAATTCCCCTATTTAGGCAGCAAAAGATAACAAACTTATTAAAAAATTAAAATATAAGATGGCCTTATTAAAAATATTTAAAAAAAATAAAATCAGTGGGCTTAAAGTCAAGAAACAATCAGTTTTAGTCATTGGGAATGTTTCAACAAGTATGAAATCAAGCCACAGGCCAGCCCTCCCCAAAGGAATAGTCCCAGTTGTGCTCTGAATTCCACTGCTCTGCTAAATCTGTATAATCACAGCTACCCAAAATCATGGGCTATGGCCTGGGATTTAGTTTAAAAGTCAAACAGCATCATTATCACAAGAGATATGTAATGAAAAAGCAAGAAGCACTGGGTGTAGCTTCTCAATAGTTTTCCTGTTGAATTTAAAACAATTTAATGAAATATGTATGCCCTTGTTAAGATTAAGGGTAATTAACACGTCTTGGATTAGAATCTGTATTTTACCATAAAATCTAGAGAGTATTCTTAGTTTCTCAGGTTTATTTAACAATATTAAACACTTTCAGTCATGAAATAAACCTTGCCTAATTAAAAATAAAGGGAAGAGAAAAGGCTTCCTGCTCCCAGCAACAACATTTCATAATATTTCATCATGGCACACTTGAAATAATTCAGCAGTACATCTGGAAGGGAGGAAAGATCTGTGAATCATTTTAAACCCTAACATACATAAGCCCAAATAGCATCATACACAGAAATACGAATTTCATCAGATCTTCTCACCAAAACATCTCTAAAAAGCATCACAGATGGGTCATGAAATGGAGAAAATTGCCTGCCTATTTTCATCATTTTTTTTTTCTTCTCTTTAGTGTTTTTATCTGGCTTTTCATCACGTTGCTCAGATCTCCAGGCCGTTATAAATTGATGAGTATTACGCTGTGTGTGCTACTCAGAGGCACAAATAAGTCATCGGATTTGTTTGTGGAAACCTCAAGAGACACCAGCACACTCAGAGTTTCCTACCTATTAATGTAATGGCTTCCAAAGAGCTGGACCCATTTTGTGGTTTAAAGCTATTTTTAGGTACTTTTTAAGAAGAGTTTATATTTTGACCATCACATAATCAAGAAAAATAAACCAGAAAACCCATCCAGCAACTGACAAATCTATTTCCAGAGCTTTCCACAGTGTCCAGGGTGATGCTGCAGTGAGATCTGAGCTGCTCCTGCTCACCTGCAGAGCTGTGGCATCCCCATGGGGGACACTGAAGCCACCACAGTGGCCACCGGGTCATTTAAACAGAAAAGGAGGCTGAAACCTCATCTCCATCTCCTTCCTGAAGTGTAACAAGTGACTCCCACAATTACTCTGAACACAACAGAATTTTTGTATTTTAAAACCTTATCGTGACTTAAACAGCCTGACTTCTGATTTGTCCCTTCAAGCCAGAAAGTGTTAGATTTAACCACCTGAGGTTAACATTTAATTATGTTACTGGACAGTTTCTGTGTGCTAGGCAAGGAAAAGAGTGTTTTAGGACAGGCACATGAACATATTTATGTAAGAAAAGCCTGTGATTCCATTTGGGGCAAAATGTGATTTCATTATATAAGTGCAGGGCAGTGAGTGCTGGTACAGCTACATGGATTTTGTCATAACATTAGCTGACTTTGAAAAAGGAGTTTTCTATTTAAAAATCCTGTTTATTCTCTTGGTGCAAGGAAATGTAAACTCAGGTACAGATTTTCTGGACACTGCATTGCAGACAAACTGGCCAGAAGGAATCATGCAGGAGGTCCTGACACACAGTAAGGAACAGATCCAGGCTGTGTGTGCATGAAGGAGGAAAAGAAAAACCATTCCCTGGGAGTGCAGGGTGAGAACACCTCTCACAACAAACCAAACTGCAGGTTTCAACTTTTTTCTTCTTTTTGAAGGGACAGGGGAAGGTGTGTGTGAAGCATGTTCTTCATGATTCTAAAAAAATCCAGGAATCTTCACCATGACTGACCATTAATAAAACAACCCTCATAAACCAACCCCAAATATCAATTTTCCAGGAGATGAGTTGCACAGCGCTGTGTAAGTTGTTCCTTCTCTCCATGGGTAGAAGGGAAAGGTTCTCACCCTGACCTCCNAAAAGGGAAAAGTTCTCATCCTGACCTCCTGCTGCTGGTTTATTCAGCAAAGAAAGCCACTCCAAGACATTACCACAATATTCCCAACCTGGCTTTCCACAATTCCATCATATATGTGTCCCCTAAACCACAGAGATATACACCACAATATA
>VZTB01017790.1:1329514-1355802 GCA_013397245.1 Thryothorus ludovicianus | reverse complement strand
AATATTTATATATGGCAATATATATATTAAAACAATAATTTAAGATTATAATTTTCACTGTGCTATACTTCCCCCTTTCTTTGCCCCCTGAATCTCTCCTTGCTACAACTTCTCCTTTCGCAGCCCTCCTTCCTTCCTGCCTGCTCTGTGCCAGCCAGAGATAACATTTTAGGAAGCAGCCTTTGGAACTGCTGCAGTTTATCCCTTCTGCCCTCAGTGACTCCAGCACATCCAGCTCTCCTCCCGACCTATTTACAGGCACAACTGCAACCACTGACATCAAGAACAGGAATTTGTTCCACGCTGGTATCATCAGAAATGGCTGCACCTGTTTCATTCAGGTGCCAAAGTCTGCTTTGGGAGTGGAATGAAAGGAGAAAAAGCTTATTTGGGAAAACCCAAAAAACTCTATTTCACATGGGAACACTGAATATATCAAATATGGGAATATTATTATTAATGGATGATAGTCTAGCAGGTACCAGCCAAGGAAATACCAGTCATTAATATTATATGACTTACCCAGTGGCTTTCTAAGTTTATTCTTTTATTACCTGCAATTTTAAAGCCATTAATAAAATACACAGATAGGAGTGAACATGAGTGGCTAACATCCAAAATCTCCTTATTATCATCTAAGAACAGTGTCCAAGAAGAGAGTGTTTATCCTCTAAGAAAAGAGCACTGGATGGCTGAAAATCTGGAAAGAAGAAGGGTCAGGTGCTGCTTTTATTCATAAAGAACTCGAAGTTGGCTGTATCAGTCATCACAGGTATTTGTGAGACAGCCCCCTCACAGATCCCTCTTCTTCAGGATTATTTTAACACCCTCATGACAATTACAGCCCTTAACTGCATGCACAAGTTATCACAGTTATCATGAAAATACCAAAGTAGCATGCTTAAGAAAGTGATAAACAAATTCTTTCCTGCTACAATGCAGCAAATCACCCCCAAACAGCATGACAGGGACCGGTGAGATGGAAAGAAAACCCACAGTGAAAGATGCCAGTTTTCAGGCAGGAGCTGAACTGGGAATAATGAATGGTTCCTTCCAACTAGGAGGCTATAATGGGCATCCTGCATGATGGGGGGGAAGGAGAAAACTCAAAAAGAAAATTAAGAAAAAATAAGGAAGAAAAACTTTACTATGTTGTCAAATATATCCATTACAAGTTCCAGAGTAAATTTAAGGAAGAATACTGTCAAAAAAAAAAAAGAACAACTCAAACCAAAATTCTGCAGAATGCTAAACTGAAACAACTATTTTGCTTTAGTAGATAAAAAAATTCTGACTTAAGACTGAAATTACAACCACCACACCATGTCATTATTCCCATTATATGAGAATATACAGCACCCAGAGACTCTTCAAATAACTGGATAACTGAGAGGTCCAGGTCTGTGATTTCAGCCTTAAGTTTTGTCATCTTGGATTTTATCAGGTCAGAAAAGGCCCTTAATGTTGCTTTGATGCAGAAAAGCTACAATTTTAAATTAGAACTGGAAGGCAAACAAAAATTTGCTTCACTGAGCACTGGAATCAGATGTGTAAAATGAACTTAATATTGCAGCTCAAATCAGAGCCTTCTTCAGGCAAATCCAGTTTTGGTTCCACCAAAGGGAGGTTGGCAGAGGCAGGGACAAGGAGAAAGTCACCTGGCTTAGGATGTGCCACCTGGCAGGTCTCTGTCCCCTCAGCATTCTCTCCTCCCTATTTTTTTAATTAGCATTGCAGCACTGAAGAATCACTACACAGCTTTAACTGACTTTAATTCTCATTTTAAATAATCTGTGCTCAAATTTCATGCTTCCACTGGAAGTTCCAAACGCAAGTTTCAGCGCTGCGTCCTTGTGCACAGGGACATCCCCAGATGAGCTTTAATGTGCTGAGATTTAATATTTCAGAATGTTAAAGGAGAGAAAAAAAAAAATAAATCAGTAAACTCAAAGTACTTGGTGTAAAGAAAACAAGGCAGAACTAAGGGGAAAATAAGGGATGTGACTAATCTTCTCACAGGCAAGGAAAGTAGAGTCTGTCTCCCAGGACCCAGTGGGTCTTTTTAGGAAAAGTGGAAGGTAGATCACCATGGAAACAGAGTATTTTATGAGGTACTTCAGCAGTGCAATTTGCTGGGATATGAACATAATCAGGCGAGCAGCAGTTCCCTTCCAACCAACTAGAAAAGCTTTTAGCACAAACAGTGAGTGCATTTCTGTCTGCTGGAATTCCCAAAAAAATTGAAAAACGGATGCTGCAAAAGACACCACGGATATCAGTTGGAGAAAACATTATCAAAGCTTCAATTCCATTTTTTGGTCACTGATGGAGATATCTGAAGACTCAGGGAGCTCAGGAAAGGAAGCCAGCAGGAGGGGAGGGTCAAATTCCTCACTGCTGGCCCAGCTTCTGCACCAAGTCCCCAAATCACATCAGATCACTGCACAAAAATACCAAGTGACAGCGTTTGGGAGGGGGGCTGCAGGGACAGGAGCAGCTTCTGTGGGTGGCAGTGAAGGACACTCCTGGCATTTGAGGGCAGGAGGGGACAGGCAAGAGAAATTCAGGTCAGAGACATCATTAAAACAAGAAAATATAATGAAAAGGATAGCAGAGCAAAATGAAAGGCCACCATAATTTAGAAACAGCTCTGTTTCTGCAGGAGAAGCCAAGGAACTGGCAGCTGAAGTTGGAAGGTGTGTTCAATGGCTAAGAAAAATTCAGGCTCACTGGCAAACACTGCACAGGAAGAACCATGTGGAGATTGCTCTAAGACATGACTGAGCTTTATTTTTGCTCCAATGATAATTTACTATTTTGAATCGCCACCAAGAAAGCCATTGAGCAGTTTTCTATTTTTGAGACAGCTGCTGGAGCAATGACACAGATTTGTGAGCACTGAATTAGCACCACTAAAAGGGTTTTGGTCACTTATCTCGTAGATAACATTAATTCATAGCAGAGGTGATAAATTATTGCATTAAAAACACACAGCCAGGTCCACCTTGAGTGACTCAGACCTGAGAGATCTCAGCAGCAGAGCAGGACCTGGTAAAATGTATTAGGTACAAAAATAGGCTAACAGACAGCAGTAGTAATATTTTCAGCTACTCTACACATTGCAGAATTTTAAATTAATTGTAACCACACAGGAAAAAGACCTGGGGGTTGCTTCAGACAGTTCTCTGAAAACATCTGCTCAGCAGGCAGAGGCAGTCAAGAACAGGCAAATGGAGTGTTGGGATAAATGCAATGACAAGAAGCCATGGCCAAAAGTGTGGATGAACATAAAAATACCACATTCCTATTCTGATTACAGCAACTAAACCTCCTCAATCAATGAATTCACCCATTTGGGCAGAATGAAGAGCTCAGGTAACTGATAACTGCAGGGGAGAACAGAAAATTCCCTCCAGTGAGGAGCCCAGGACCAAGGCAGCACCTCCCAGGGGTTTGTCCCCATCCCTCAGGAGATCCAGCTCAGCATCCCCCTCAATCACACACAAGTGCACCACACACCATTTCCCTATGGATTTCCTCCAGGAGTTCTCAGAATTTCCCAGTAGATCCTGGCTGAGTCCCACAGCAATCCAGCAAGTTCCCTCCTCCCTTCACCCGCACCCGCTCAAACCATCTGACTCCAAACATGCTGTTACCCTGACAAGTAACAAAAACTTTGTTTTTTAAGCCAAGTTTATTGTTCCTGGCAAGAAATTATCCTTGCCAAATATTATAGATCTATTGGATATGGCACTTCAGTGTATTCCAACATGAGCTGAAGATAATGAACAAAAATTCTTGATCTATTTCATATTTCTGTGGCAAGGAGAGGAAAAACCTCTTTTTCCTCTCTGCACATTTGTTTTCATCGAACAGACAAATTCCAGTTATGTTTTCTAGGGTTCTTTGAAACTGTCAAACTTATTCCAAGGATGTTCTGGGAATCAGAGTCATCTGAAGTATGGTTACTGTAGATAAAACACTGATCAAAACCTCGAGCAGCATTCTGTGGATCCTGCCACCACCAAGGCTCAGGGCTGGTCCCCACTGACAAACAACTACATCTGACCATGGCCAGAGCTAAAACATTACAAATATTGCCATGAAGCATCCCAGTGTTCCACAATTTCCTAATTTGAGCTAAACAACTTTCCCAGAGCCACTTGAGCAGCTAAAGCCCAGTGCTTTCCAGAGAGATGTTCAGGCATCACTTGACCACTCAAAGCTTTGTTTATTTGGACAGATATTGAGATAAAATAGCTCCAAGCCACCATGAGTGTGTGAGCAAGGCCCTGGTTACACAAGTGCTTATTTACATCCTCTGCTGTACCAAGGCTGTCCTTGCAGGGGAAAAACCCAGAGCTCAAGACCACCAGATAAGTCTGGGCATCCTTGGTTTTCAATCTTGACTTTTAAAACTCCTCGTTTTCTACGAAAAGAGAATGCTCCACTACATTTTTTTCCTGCAAACCTTGCCTTGAAAGCAATGCTAAACAAAGCAAGCTTTGAAGGCTGTAGTAGAACATCAGTATTGTAATCTTAAATCTCATGCAATTAAGCAATTAAACTTCTCTAAGAGAAACTCAAATGGTCTTTTTGCTGAATAAAACATCTATAGTTCATTCACTGATATGATCTCGATGCCCTACTTTGTTACCTTTTTAAGCAGAGGGGGAAAAAAATTAAAAAGCCTGAATGGAGATTAAACAAAACATGAGGTTTTTGTCTAAAGACAACTAATCTTAACTGCTACAGTAAAGCTTTCATCACCAGGAACGTCTCTGCCAACAGTGTTTTCCCCTGCAGGCGATGTTGTTGGACTTAAATAAGAAAAAAAATCAGTCATTTACGTCAGTCTATTCCAGTTCTGCTTTCTATTAAGACAGACTCAAGTCCTTCCCCAGCAGCAGGGCTGGATAAACCTCCTGTTTTGCCACATTTCATTCTCCTCTCAGTCCTCATCTGCTTGGGGAGTGGTTACTCAGCTTAAATTCCCCAAAGAAATGAATTTATGTATGATAAATAGATACATACAGGGTTCTAAACCACAAAAATACATCCTTCACAGCATTAAATGCAAATTCTTCTGAAATAATCCACCTTTTTTTTTTTTTTCCACCCAGTTAAAAACACACAAACATCTATTCAACCACTCCTACCTTGTGATTACAGTTTCTTTTCCATTTACCTTTTGTAATTTAGATTTTAGGGAAGTGTGTGTTGAGGAAAAAGAGCAGGGAAATGAGGTTTGAGGGGTCTGATACCTTTGTTAAGCACGATGTGAATAATGAAGCCAATTTTCTCCTAAGAAAGAACATCACCCAACCCCAGTGTAGCCCCTGACATGCCCACAGGATAAAGGTTTTCTGCTGTTTGATGATATTCTGCATGGCCCTGAAGGTATTTGTGCAGGGAGATGTCAGTGCTCATGAGAAAATACTCATTTTTGGATCCACAACAAGTTTATGTACGAGAAAAAGATGTTCAGTTTCCCAGAGAAATGATCCCCTCACTTGACCCTTCAGAGAATATAAATATTATTTTGTTTTGCAGATGGGAGAAATTAAAGTGTTTTGCCTGACAGTGAACATTTTCAGAACCATTTTATCAGGCTTAGCCATCCTCATACCACAGAAAAGAGCCTTTTTAAATTTTTTTTTACAGATATATTCTTTAAATAAAGCCATTCAGTGCTTTTTAGAACTTAGAATTGCTTTTAAATATCTAAAAGAAATTCCACATAAAGGATTCTGCATGCACACCTGCCAATTCAGCACCCCAAATAACAGTAATTCTCTAAAAAACACATTTTTAAGTGAGAGAATAGACACAAACTTGCTCTACTCCAGTGCTGGTACATCCTTTGCCTCCCCATTCCCCGCAGCCAAATTCCCGCCTGCCTCCCCACGCTCCCTCAGACGAGTTTCCCTTTTCATGCCATGTTCTGAACAAGAGTCTGAAACATTAATTAAGCCTAACAGTCCTCAGAGATGCTAGCACAGCTATAAAAAGGTTTCTGGATCGAGTGGCTACTGAAGGAACTGGCATCTGATCAAATTTTCAAGAGTTACACTCCCTGCTTTATGAATAAATCAAGGAATTAGCAGTTTTTGAAAGACTCCAGCACTACTTGGTGCCTCGTGTACATATTAACAGCCCTATTTTATGGATTCAGCATCCAAGGCATAATGAACCTAAGGGGATATTTGTAGTAAAACTATGAAAGAATCCAATCCCATCGTCTAAGTGAGGAATATTTTTAGTTGGGGACAGCTTCTCAGTTGCAGAGCTCATTATTTTCTTCTGGTTAATTTTAAGCATCGTCGAGACACTCTATGAATGAAATATGTTTTTCTGCAGACTGAGGCATATTGCCACTAATTAAAGGAATGAAAAAATTCTAGTATTAACTAATAAACTTGTGATAGGTCAGTCTTTTGCTTTATGGTCATATGAGCCCAAAATGCTGAAGGAGCCCAGGGGACATTAGAGTGTCACCTGGACCAGGGTCAGTACTGTACAGGAGTTTCAAGAAAAGGATACTCTAGGCAGGAAGAATGAGGAAAAAAACTACTTTATGAGTCTTTCTAACTAATCAATACCTAGTACAAATATATAACTAAATCTAATATGAGAACAAGAATGGACTTAGAAGAGCTACCCTGAGTTTTACAGATATTAATTTTAAAGCTGTTGCCTCCAAGGAGGGAAAGCCTTCAGGGGAAGCTGCACTGAACTTTTATGCTAAAGCTCTTTGGATTAAATAACTATACATTTGGCAATTTCTCTTTATAATGCTGGAAAGAATCAACACTTTCAAAAATGTAACTACAGGGGAAAAACACCAAATATTTGTATACCAACAACATACACCAGCATGGAATACTTCTAACCCAGCCAAATGTAAGCATTATGTGACTTTGGAAAAATAAATATCAGAAATAACCACAGAATTTATCTTGCAAACTCAAACACAGAAGCTTCCAACCATTTGAGACGATGCTGTTGGAAATTCTAACTCAGCCACACGTTGCTTTGGGGAGAAGCAAACTTTCCCAGAGAATATGAGGAGCACAGCAAGGTGACAAAGCAAGCCTATACTGTGCTTAAACTGTGCATTAATCATAGATGAAGGCCAGCAGAGGAACTGCCTCTCCTCATCTCGCTCTCTAGGGAAGTGCAGCCGGCGAGGCTCAGCTCCAGGCTTCCTCTTTTCCAGGCACAGCCAAGACAGGGCCCCCTCCCTGTCCCACCTACCCCAGGCTGGGGCTGGGAAGCACCAGCTGGGCTTGGCTTTGCAGAACTGGCTCCTTGGCCAAATGCAAGGCTGCAATTTCCCTCTGAGAGCTGCTGCTCCAGTGCTACTACAGCAAAAAACCATTTCTGCAATCCAGAGGAGTGAGCAGGAGGAAGAAAAAACTCGGCGTGAGCAGGAGGAAGAAAAGTGCTTAAAGATTCACCCTTTTCCCAGGAAAACCTCAAGTAACATTAATTCCACCCTTCCTCAGGTATTTCACTGCCTGTCCCAGAAGATAAGGCACACGTTGCCCATTTTGTGTTTCTGAACAAAGGAACTGCCACCCAAAATCCAGGACAGTGTTTTTCTGTTCACTTCCAGATCAGCCCCCACCACCAGGATGGGCAACACTCCCAACCTGAGAAGGCCCACATTCAAACACAGTCATGAGACACACCAGGAAGATAAATATCACACATCCTGGGCAGCCAAAGGACGAAATTCAGGGAATGCACCCCAAGAGATGCTCCTGTGTCTCCATGTCTTACAGCTTCTACACAAAGGAGGTGGGCAAGGGCATCCCACAGAGCCCAGTACAGCCTGGCATCCAGTGCTTCCCAAAGCTTTACACTGCACTCTCAGCAAGCCAGCCCTCACTCAGCTATGGAAAAGGGCAAGCCATAAAGGATCTCTCGGATTTGGAGTGGCTCTGGACATGACGGCACTCCAGTGACACTCTGGGGCTCCTCTGGAGCACCGTGTGCCTCCAGGCAAGATCCGTGCCTGCGTGGGAATCCAGACTTCCACAGGGAAGAGACAGGCACATGAGGTGCTGAAGCAGCAGGCTGGGTTTATTTGGGTAATGCTGAAATGAGAACTGATCCCCAGACTCCACAAGGCAGAGCTGGGTATCTCCTCTGGCACCTTCAGCTTGCAGGAGAGCCTCTCCCTCCCACATCCCCTCAAACCTGCTCTGTCCTCTCCTCCTTGGTGGCAGAGGGAGCTGTGTCCCATGCCAGGCACCCCAGATCCTCCTTGTCTTTCCAATTGTGGCATGCTGGACATCATCCCAGCAGGGCACAGCTCTAGGACTGTTCAGTGCCATCCCCCCTGTGCTGCTGCACACCCCCTGAATGCCAGCCTGCACTGTAACACCCTGCAGAGCCCCCGGGAGCCTGCTGGCCATGGCACAGCACTCCCAGACTCATTTCTGTACCTGGCATCTGCAGGCACCCAGGAACACCCAGGAGCAGAACCCTGAACGCAGAAAATTTTACACATTCTGTACTGAGAGGAAAGGATCCTCAAAGATACACCTGAAGCCACAGAAAAAACTTCCAGAACTGAGTAATAGCAGTAAAATTATGAACAGGTANTTTAAAAAAACTTAAAAGCATAATTCTATACTCCATTTTTACTCTATTAACTTAACATGTAAAAACACTCACAGTCAGTAAAGCTATAAAATATGAAATAATAAACATCCAAGTCAGAACAAGAATTCTCTCTCTCACACTTTTAATCCTAACCCTGTAAAGAAAGACCAGATAAAACAAAAAAGTTCACACACTGCCAGCAACACAGTCTGGTGCTGCTAAGGGACTGGAACTGCCTGGGGGTGACATGTGGCTCAGGAGTCACCTTCAAGAGCACAAAAACAAAAAAAAAAAAGATAAAAAAAAAAAGAAAAAAAAAAAGAAAAAATATGGGGAAGGTTTCTCAGAATTAGAGAGTACTAAAAATAGAGTCACCTCCCAGTGACAGCAGGGTAAAACTGAAATTTCAAAGCAGAAACACGTGTTCACAGCAGTGCCACAGGACAGAAAGGGAAGCAAGCATCACCACCTTTATAAAGATTTTGCTTAAGCATCCTCATTAAAAAGGGATAAATAGTAGCAGTGTGTAATCATTACAGTAATCCAATATATTTTTGTGTCCCCAACACTCAATTAAATTTATTGAGATTCCAGAGCTACCATACACAGCTTGAGAGCATGCAGCATCTGCTACTTCCAGGATGAGTCAGGGTAGGAAATTCCCCTGTATTTTCTAGGAACCAGTCAGGCAGCCAGTGATTGAAACTGATGTGACTGTGTGTAACACCCACACAAATGAGAAGAAATAGCTTCTATCAATAAAAGTACATTATATTTCACATACTTGCTGCAGATTTCAAATAAGAGATTACAATTGTTTTGGAAAAATATTCCCCAGTTTCATTTGAATGCAATGTAAATTTCGCCAAGAAACGTTAAAGGTCAGAAGAGACTGGAAGAACAGAAACTAATTTAAATAAATTGCAGGAATTTGAGGACATTTTGAGGGAAGTAAATATACAACAAAGGAACACCCCACAGCACTTGTCTCCATTTTCAAGTGCTGCATCACTCTATAATCTCTCACCATATCTGTCCACCTCCAAACTTTAAATAATCTCAACTCTCCCCCTGCACCTTCTGGTTTAGACAAAACTAGAGAGGATCAAACTCTTTCTTACCTTCTGACTTCGCTCCAAAACACCAGACTAGAAATGCCTCATTTCCAACAGCTTCCAGATGTTCCAGATCAGAGACACTGGGTGTTCACTCTGCCAACAGCTGGATCTGTCGCTGTCCCCTCACTCAGAGGTGTGACAGCCCCAGCAAAGCCTCTCCAAGGACACAGCCACAGCAGCTGCTGCCTCCAGACTGGCCCCTGGAGTCAACCCTGAACTTAAAAGCATCCTGCTCAGGCCCACCTCGCACTTCCAAATAAAGTTACCACCCTAACAGAGGCACTGTGATGTGCAAAATTAAAACTTACCTGAGGTTCGAGGTAAGCTGGAATAATTTGGATTTTAAGAGTCAGGTCAAGTTACCAGATGGCCTCTAAGGAAGGAATGCAGCCTCACAGACAGCACAGAACTAGTTCTTACTTAGCAGGTACTGAGACTTTTTCTAGGTTAAACAAAAAAAAAACAACAAAAACAAACCAAGGTCTAAACCAAACGTAGGAAGTTATTCTATACTGTGTTGATTAATTTCAATATTTTTAGTCCATGATCAAAACAGCTGCAAAAAAAGCAAGTGGATGCGGGACTGCAATGGAGATTCCTGCAGTTTTGGAGCACTAGTTATGCATTTCAAACTGAAGACACATTTTTGGGTTTGACTTCTAATCTGACGAGAGCTCAGACATTTGTGTGCAAGCAGCCAACTAATAACCCTTCCAGATAAGGCCAGGGGCTCCTAGAATTACCAAACAGCAGCAGTCTCACCTTCAGAGAGTACACCATGGCCTTCTTGAATTACCAGGACTCTTGATAAAAATCCAGTAGGACAAAAGAGAAATTCCACCTCACTTTTGAATACCTGAAAGTCACATCCTCATTCATCAATGGAGAGAGCTTAAAACAAACCCACCACAAACCAGCAACTGGGAGGGTATCTGCTCACACAAGGCCATGGGCACAGAACAAGATTCACTAATTTTCACCAAGGAAGGGACTGCAAAGAGGGTCACAAGCCCTGGGTTTGAGGACAAAAAAAAAACTATTTGCAGTCCCAATATAGGGATAAATCCAGAAGTGAGAGTTTGGTTTTACTGACTCCCCAAACTCATGCAGGCTCCCTCTGCAACCCCAGACCAGTCTTCAATTGTGACACCACCCACTCATCTGCAATATTTATACTGACAAATTATTTCTACAAGCATGAACTTAAATATGTATTTCCACCTGGTTTAGCTAAACGTGGCACCCTATTTGAATAGTCTGCCATGTTATTATCATAAATTAGCAGTAGTATGTCAACAAGCACAAAGAGCTACTAATACACAGAGCTTTCTCCAGGACTCACAGAACACTCTTGCCAACATCAGACGTGACTCAAAATGAATTTTTTTCCCCAGATATTGAATTTTCTTTAGAAGATTTCCAGTCAGGGGCTTTTCAGAAAACACTTTATGTAAAGTTGGAATTCTTTGCAAATATTCACACAAAATTAAGGGTTTGTTCTGAAGTATCAGATCACTACAGCATTGGCAGCAACAAGGTAAGGCACACACCAGGCTGTAGGAATCCACAGTTGGTTTTAGTTCTGAAGGAGAATATCAATTCTATCAGAATTTCTTCCTTTTCAGATACCATACTGCCTTCTGCACTTATTCAATACCAAAGCAGAATTCACAGATGTCAACACAATAATATTAACACAGAGTCCTGCTTCTAGATGCAATCAGTGCTACAAAGGGGAGATGAAGACACAAAATTTTGAGTATTATAGCCAAAACTTCTGTGTTCGCAAGTCTACTCAATCCCCAGGTCCCTCCTGCTTTCCCAAAAACACAAATCCAAATTCCCTGAAGCAACAGGGAAGAGCACAGACAGGCCTGTGCATACAATGGCCTCCATTTGCCCCTGTGCATTTTAAGTTATGCTACAGGAAGCTCCACTGAAACACAAACCAAACCAGATTTGTCAGAGATCTCTGGCACTCTGAAGAGCAGCTCATGGGCAGCTCTTACAGGAAACCTGCTCAGCAAAATGGCCATAACACATTTGTCATGTGTCACCTTTCTGGGGAAGTGCCAGCTGGGTGCCCAGGAGTTGTATCAGCAGGAGAAGTGTGGCTATGTCAGTAATTATGTGCATTATATAAGGTGTGCTTGCAACACTCCCATTTCCTTCTCCATAAAGATTAAAACTGTGCCTTCTAAGGAGATTAACTGTTTGATGGGGACAAGCACAGCACTGCTGCTCCCAGGAACTGCAGGAACTGATTTTCCAAACCAAGGTTTAAGATCCAGCAGTGTCCCCAAGCAGTAAGGCTGCTGGGCACACGAGGTCAGTCGTGGCCAGAAGCTCCACCTCAGGAACATCTGCAGAATCCATGCAGTGACCTGGCTGCCCCAATTTGAGTTTCAGCTGCCAGTGCCCGTGAAGCACAGCATCCCTGAGGGGCTCTGATGGGATGCAGGAGGAGCTCAGTTCTCAGCACAGCATTGCACAGCCTGAATTCCACTCACAGCAATCCTACACTGCACCTCAGCACTCACCTGGCCTGGATAAAAGCAGGACCCAAAGATTTCACCTGTGCTAGCACTGGATGAAGAAGTAGATTTAAAATGCTCTTTTCCACAGAGGATGATTCAGCTCCCCCACCAGATACACACAGAACACGTATAGCTCAAAATGCTTCTTTAAAAACCAGCAACCCACCCAGAAATATATCTGCACAAATCCCTCAATGCACAGACCACCAGCTCTCAGCACTGCATCATTCATAGCTCTGGCAACGAGCTGAATGTGAGCACTGCCGTTTTTATATTGTTTTAAAACCCATTTCATGTCCATTACTGCTGTGTGAGTGTTACTGAGGAAGACACAACAATTCCCACAACGTGTGCATTTTACACACAGGCACACCCCCAGCCTGCCACAGGGATGTGAGCCAACCACCACACTAAATGTGACCACTGACTTCTGTGTCAGCTTCCAAACCTGCAAGTGAAATGTCACTATCAAGCTTAAAAATTAATAAATGAGCTGAGGAAGCCCCTTTGCTGTGCAAGGGCAGGACAAGGAGTGTTTTGTCACCAAAGATTAGCCAATACACAAGAACACCAAGGGAAGTACAAGCAGAAAGGACATTACACATCTGAATGATTAAGACATTTAACTATCTAAATAATTTCCATCATCACAGTACCTCTATAGCCCTTTCAATCACAGAATCAACACAAAGGCCAAGGAAAAGAATCCCAGCATGCACCCTGAAGTGCAGCATTCCAAACACAGGCTCCCAGAACTTCCTCATCCTCCCCTCCTATCACCCATGGCCAGAAGAGACTGGACTTAGTGAGAAAGTGAGATAAAGTAACAGTCAAAACAAACACAAACCGCCCTGTAAATCTCAAAGGGTAACCCAAGGCAAACACTCAACAAACCCGAGAGATTTTAAAGGCTGCACAGAAAACGTGTCCTTCAAAAGGCTGCACCATCCTCCCAAACAGGGACACACACAGCCCAAGCACTTTAAGGACAAGGAACAAGGTGACCAGCACATCAAGAGAAGAGCATTGCATTCATTTGAAGCACGTTTTTGACAGCCAATTAAAATATATCATCATTAAAATTAAATACAAGCCAGCAAAAGCCTTTCAAACAAATTCCACAGCAAAATCTGATTTGTGTTCTGCTTTGGTTTGGGATCTGGGTTTAAGTCAGTCCCAACCCAGGCTGCAGAGCTCTTTAACCACCTGCTCTGAGTTCCACACCTCAGCAGGTAAATTTGGCAGCATCACCCATGGGCTTAGGATCTCCATTTCAACCATCAGAGGTTTCTTGATTCAACTCAGTAAATGCATCATTTGGCATCTAATTTAGGAGGGAGGATAATATTTTAAAGCTGCTTCTGGCAACAGTGGAATATGCCCAGATCACTGTAGAAAGATCCTGGAAAAGCTACAAGGCATTCAGATGGTTAAAGGTACTTCTGCCACAATCAGCCTGGAAATGCCCCTTTGCCCTGGAAATGCCTTTTTGCCCTGTCCTTCCTTCCAGCGTGGATTTATTGATCCCATGATTGAAAGCATTTGCCATCAGGTCTGTCTGATTTCAGATCAGACACTCCACACTTCATTGCAGCTTCTTGAAAGAGAAAATGTGAAAGGGCCACCATCAACACTGGCAAAGACAGACTGACCCCAAAGCTCAGCAAGGGAAATGGTATTTGGGGAAAGCAGATCCTGCAAGAGCAACATAAAAAAATGCTTTGGTCATAGACAAAAACTGATCTCCAGCACCCACCTGTTCACCCAGCAGAAAAAAAAAAGCTTGCTCTAGATCACAAGACTTCAGCCTTTTACAGCCAACCTGAGTCAGCATGAGACAGTTTAAAGCAGTACGAAAATAATCCCAAAACTCTATGCCCTGGTACATAAACTGCTTGTGTGGTACTTGCTGTGGCAAGCAGAAGACTTCCATCTATGAAAATATTCTTAATTTTCTTTGAGAAAGCTGGAATAACCACTATTAATGCAGCAGTAAATGCACATGGCTACACACCTGATCTAAGGATTGCTGAGTTTTGGTGGCATTTAATCACATCAATATGGGGGAGAAGAGGCAGGGAGCCAGGAAAACATCGCTGTGTGCCTTCAGAAAAGTTGTGATTTTCAACAGGGCAGTTTAAGATCAGCAACCCTGAAGCAAAATGGTCAGAACATTTTCTTCCACCAGTGTTGACAGCACACCAAGAGCTTTCAGAGGGCCAGTGCAGCAAAACAGAGATGCCAGGAAGGAAAGCTCACCCACTGTGGCAAAAACCAGCATAGGAAGGGTGAGTTTATTCATCCATTATGCTGAAGAGCTTAAAATAGAAACATTCTATATGTCTCACCTCAGGCAGGATGAACAAGTGCACAGAAGTGAATCACTGTTACAGCAAATGACTGGAAAACACTGATGGAAATTGGGGCTTCTGCCTCTCCCTCCAAACCAGGAAAAAGCCCTTATTGCTGCATGTTTTCACAAGGAGGGAACAAAATCACATCCACTGCTTCTCCTTTTTTTTTTTTCTTTAATCAAGCTGGAGAAACAGAGGCTGATGTATAAAGTCTCCCTGCAATCCCTCCCCATGGATGCACAGCTGCAAAAACCAACAGCAGAGAGAGACACTTGGGAAATGCATCACACCCAGTCCGGCAGCTTTGGAGGTTTAAAAAAACCCCTTAAAATCTTTAATGAATAAAACTGGGCTGAAAACTCACGTGTTTAGTGGATTTTGGTATTAAAAAAAAAAACCAAACAAACAAACAACCCTTGAAAACAGTAACTGAGAGCCTAATTTACCAAGCACTCTGATTAAGAAGAAGAAAACCAAAATTCACATTCAAAATGAGGTATTCTGAAGTTAAAAATACCCAGCCAGCTGCAATTCCCACCTTCTGCAGGCAGGCAGAAGTGCTTGGCAGTCCCCCTCCCCAAGCAGACACAGCTCACTTCCTTCTTCATTGCAACAGAGTCTCAACCCGATGTTATCAAGCCACAAAGTCCTGCCCAGAACTTAAAGTCACGCCCCAGTAATTACATAAAATAAGCTCTAAGTACAAGTGGTTGGAAAAAAAAAAAATTAATTTACTCAGCTTCAGTTTTGCTTTTAATTCCAAAATATTTTGACTTGTCATGAAATAGAAAAGCAGTTTGCATTTGAGGTTTGCTCCCTCCACCCAGATGTTTCATTAACTCGATTTTTTTCCCAATCTCATTGTAGAACATCAGCAGATTCATTTATGTCAATGCTATGCCAGTACAGGGATCAAACCTCTGAACCTGCAACCTCTTAAGGAAGACACTTAAAGGTGTATTTGATCTTTACTTTTTGCACATAGAACAAAAAGGATGATAGCAATAGTGAGAGGAGAAGAGGAAAAAAAGGAAATGTAGAATAATGTAAAACAAACTCAGTTGTGCAGATGTCCCACTCAAATGTGGTCCAAGACATCAGAGTAACCTACAAAAGCAGCAAAGATCCTCCAAAATCTTTGCAAACTCCCAATACAAAGGCCAAGTGCTTTCCCCTGACCTGACGTATAAAAAAGGCAGCACACAAATTCCTGAACAAGAAAACCCCTGTACACTGCATACAGATTTTCCCCTGAGAAGACAGAATACATCATGCGACAGTTCACGGAATCAAAATTTTAAAAATAATGATTTTTGTTCTACTGGTGCCCTGACACCAAAACAACCCACAAACCCCCAGGAGAAGGCTCCAGGTCACGGAGCTGGCATCATCCAGCTCCAGAGGGAACAACACCTGCTGGGCACAGCAGCCTGGGCAGGGTGGGGACACCCCCAAACAGGAACCAAAACCTTCCCCAGTGCACGCACACCCAGCTCCCAGGCCACCTCTTCCCAGCAGCTTTCGCTCTTTGCTGGTTAAATCCCCTGCTTTTAAAAACCACCCTGAGCACCGCAGCTGCCCCAGCAGCACCGAGCCCGGCACAGCCATCCCTGCACTCAAACACAAGGAATTTACCCGGCTGGAGAGGCAGATCCTGCCCCACATCCCCTGCTACAGACACG
This sequence comes from Thryothorus ludovicianus, assembly GCA_013397245.1. Taxonomy (NCBI): domain Eukaryota; kingdom Metazoa; phylum Chordata; class Aves; order Passeriformes; family Certhiidae; genus Thryothorus; species Thryothorus ludovicianus. Next base: position 1,339,498 of record VZTB01017790.1, on the reverse strand, counting down.
GCAGCAAACCCCTGAGCTCCTGCGACATCGGCGCTCGGAAGTTCCTCCTGGTGCGGGGCGAGGAGCGGGAACTCTTCACCTCCTCAATCCCGTCTGGAATATCCCAAGCTGCTGCAATACAGGCACAGGACATGCAAAGGTCTCAGCCTGCCCCTCAGCCTCTCAGCTCTGCGTGCAGGAGTTCCTGATTTATGAATGATGACACCAATTAAGCGTCCCCTTTGTTCAGAGATCATAAATATGAAAGTTTTCTGACTTCCTCTCCCCACACCCTCGAGGCTCTCAGCCACAGCTTCACTGAGAGCAGCTGCACTCTCTGCATGGGGAGGCCCCGTCACCACGAGCCAAATGCTCTTTAAACTGAGATTTTTAGTCTTTAAACACCCACCACAAATTCCCTGGATGGCTCTGGAAGCCAGGTGGGCTTACAGTGCTCAGAAAGGCTTCTCTTGTCCAAAATAATGGTCTTCCTGAAGAAAAAACAAACAAATTCTCCTCATTTGTGTTAATGAAACAGTCCATTTGTAGGTAATTAATATAAATTGATGCTTCCTTTTTTAACTTCAGGATCTTGGTTATATACTGCAAGTAATTCTCACACTTAAAAGGAAAAGTAAGATTACAAAATAACTTTTCACCTTCAGGTGATTCCTGTCATGGGGGGCCATGGCCTAACATTTAAAAAAGCCATTGTGTACCTGAAATATGAAATACAACTTTATGTTCAGGAATATCTGCACCATCATCTAATCAGTATTGTCAGTGGCTTGATATAAACATTCTGGTTGGGATTTTCCCCCATTTTTTAAGGCAGAGATTCTTGTCCATTTAGATTATAAAACACTGAGCAATGAACATACAGCAAATTGTGTCAGCCTTTCAGAAAAGCCTTTCCTCGGTTAAATCTGAATAAAAGACCTTAAAAAAACCCCAAACAGGCGCAAGTAATATAAAGCATCAAAATTTGGTTTCCCAAAAAAAGCAATTCAAGTAAATAAAACCCAGTGAAAGGAAGGAGTGCTAACAACGATTCGAGTCTTCCTCAGGACAACCCAAACGCTGCTGAACCCAACCCATGGCCAAGAAACAGAAAGTGAAACTCCTGAATTTACTCACTAACTGAAATCCAAGTGACATGGGATGGGTTTTGTCTGATTATCTGATTTGGTTGATTTTTTTTTTTTTTAGAAAAATACAGTGTAATTTAGGAGAAGTTTGTACCATCCATCCTCACCCTCTGTTCCAATCTCTGGCTCTTTGCTACCCCTGGTTATTTCACAGCTGGAGCAGTTTTGCTAATCTGAACCATCCTCTGGTAACACAAAGGTTTGTGACAACCCAGCTCAGTCAGAGAAAGGAGAGGTGGAATAACAGCTGGTTTCGATCCAGCACTAAAATCAGCTCAAAATTAATATTAATTTGCAGACTCATGATTTAAAATTCACAATTTAAATTCATAACCAATCCATTTCCTGCTCCCAAAGCCTGATCCCTACCTCCTCCAGCCCTGGGTTTCAACAGGAATCCAAGTTTTATTTTTCTTTCAGTCAATACATTTCCAATCTGCCAAGACACAGAAAACAACTTTTGTATATAATAATGAAGAGATGAAACTTCAAAGATAAATAAAACTGTCTGAATTTGGACCTCCAGCTGTCAAGGCTGCATCTTGATTTTCAAGTGAGTGTGAATTTTAAGAAAGTTATTAAAGTCTAATAAGGTACAATTGTTAATCACTAACAAGGTTACTGGGTTTGGGAAATAAACACTGGTATCTAGCTTTCCCAAAAATGGGGATTTTGCCTTTCCTTGCATAGTTATATTATCATAATGGTGACCAGAAGGGAAAAAATTCCCATGGATACTTAATAAATACACTATCAAATTAATTTTAAAAGCTACATGAGCATTCACACTAAAGTTTCCACAGATTGTCAAAATACCTGAGCTTGAAGATCACCACATCTAAAAGGTTTTTAATACTTGGCTCACCCCTTTTAATACTAAAATTTCGGTTGCCTGATACATTTTTTAAAGTTTCTTTTTTATTTCGTTCCATTTGCAAGGCTAAAGCAGGGCAAATTCCGAGTGAGGGGAAGCTCAGCTGATCGTGCAGCGTTTCTGTTGGCATGAAGGTGCTAAGGGCTCACTCGTGGCACAATGAGCCATCACCAGGATGCTGAACTGCCAAACCCCACCGGGGCTGCGGGCTGACCTGCATGCAAATCCAGCCGTGAAAAGGCAGCAGGATGCTCCGGGCAGGCTCCAGCACCCAGCACTGCTCCAGTTCTGCTCCAGACCCCTCCAGAGCTGCACAGCCCAGGGAAAATGCAGGTGAAGGCAGGCAACAGCCACTGCCACAGCTCCGGCTATTAAGGCTCCTTAATGAATGGTCTAACAATAAGCCAGGCTTAACCAGTTCTCTCATGGCAGGACCTTAACCATAATAAGCCCCTTGAACATTCCTGCAGTGTTTTCCAAAGATCTTCCAGCGTGAGGCTACTAACTGTGCTCTCACAGCCTGTGAGGCAGGTATTAGTCAGCCTTTATTTTTTTTTTTTTTTAAGTACAGATAAAAAGTGAGGCAAAGCTGGCAAACAACTTCCCTGTGGATACACAGCTGACTAGTGGCATACAGAATCCAGATCTGCCAGATTCCAGCCCTGTCATCAGCCAAAAGGCCATCATTAGGAGGAAAGAAATTACTCTGCTCTTATAAATAGCATTTGAATATAAGCCTTGCTAAAATATTTGCAAGGAGTTGACCTTAAACACCAGCAGAGCTGCACTGGTAGCCTGGGGCTCCAAGCACCAGCTTGCCCAGCACTGGGACTGGGATCCCATCCCTCTGCCTCCCTGGATGTCTCCAGAGCCTGGACCCAGCACAAACTGTCCAACAGATCAGACCACAGTCTCATCTGACCACCTCTGGTTCGGGCTCAGCATATCTGACATATGTCAGACTGCTCTAAAAATATAAACAGCATTGCTGTAAAATACTCAGGTAGGCAGGAAAAAGCAAATTAACAAGCCTCAGTCAGCAACTTTCTGCTGCTTTAGGGCACCAAGTCAGACTGGCCGAAATCTCCCAGTAACACAAGAACGGGAAACCTGCAAGGTAGAAAAGGTGCCCAACACACCTCAAATGTGGAGCACTTGTCCAAGTTAATCATTTGAACTGCTCAGACTGTATTATCACACATTTACCTGTAATTTCTGCAGGTTTCAAATGCCTAAGTGAGAAATATTTTGATTTATGGCATTTCCATATGGCACTATAAAGAAGCAGATCTTTTTCTGCACTACAGCCTCAATTCCTGCAGCAAAATGCTAAACCAAATACTGATTTCTGCAACAAAAACCCCCTTATGTCTCATTCTGTAAGAGTAACTTCATTTGAAGTAATGTACTTTCTAGTAAGGCAACCTTATGATACCAAGTGGAAAACTACAAAAGCAGAGTTAAAGCCAATAAAAGAAAAATAAGACTTTGTGTAGCAAAAAAAAATAAATTCCTGTAGTTACTCATTGATCCTGGTTTTAGGTACCTGTGCTGCTCCCTCCCACCCATGTGGGCCATGCCCAAGTGCTGAACACAAAACCTCTCAACCACAACAGGAGCTCTCAGTCCAAGGGAAGAGCTGCAAATGGAAAACTTCTGTGAGGATCCTCCACAGAGGAAAGACACCACAGATAAAAAAGCACACAAGAAATTTTGAAAAAAAATTGTCTGAGTGGAACAAGAAGTTGGAAGGGTTTTTTATTTCTATTCCTCACTTTAGCAGCTAGCTGTTGTTACAGGCAGGAGAGCCATAAAATCCTATTTTTGGCTGTCTGCTTCCCAAATGACAGAAAACTCCTGACTCTGAGAACATGAATGTCTCTCACTGGAACTAAAGGCTCGTGTCTCTTAATGAAACAGCAGCAGAGAGAAAATTCCCTGTGTCCTGCCCAGGAAGACCAAACTCCCTGGATTATTATGCATTAAAGCACCAGTGGAGGCACGGCGGATGAGACCTGACTCTCAACAGAGCCTGTTTCCATCCCAGCTCACATTTAGGGCTCAATTATCTTATCTGCTCTGCCACTCGCATACTCTCCTGATAAGAAATGTTTTTCCCCTCTTTTGAAGAGCTAAAACTGACACCACTGCCAGTGTTGAGATTAGAAATGCTAGAAATTTACATTCATTTGGGCTAATGCTTTTTTAAAAATATTTAATGTGCAGGCTAAGGCTGGGAATTAGAGTTAATTGAGATGCTGTGTGTGAGTTTTAACACCAGCAGGACGTTCCACAAGGGGAAAGGGAGTGTGGTCCCCACTTCAGTTTCCTCCCAGGGTTTAGGTCAACCATCAGCTCATCCCCAGCTGAGAAACTGCTCAAGAGCTGGGAGGGAGGGGAAAAAACCCTGTTTTCCTCTTCCAGCCTATGACTAAGGATGAGGCAAGCAAAGGGAGGATCTAAGGTCCTGAAGGCGATGGTTAACAAGAGGTCATTAGTTAATTCCCTCAAGGGTAGATACGGCTTCCTTTTATTAAATAACAGCAGTTTTTAATGATGGCAAATATCTGGTGCCATTCTAAAGGACACAGAATACTCAAACTTTACCTGAACCACGCAGAATAAGCAGGGACACACAAGAAACCCTGAACTGAGGCAGATTGTCACTGACAAAGCAAGGAGGAAAAAAGGCTGATCTGATTTTTATCCCCAAAATTTACAATATATATTCTTTCTCAATGATGTATTTTTGGCCTAACAAAAGTAAATTTAGCAAAAAATCTGTTTTAATCAGTACTTTAAGATGTACAAATAAACTGAGTTGTTAGAAAAAGAAGACAAACACAATTCTATGGTTTAAATGAAGTTCCTTGCTTAAATAATTTCTGAAAAAGCTTAATCAATGAACATTTATGATCAGTCATTAATTACCTGTATGACCACAGCACCTGGGAGCCTCAGTTACCCTGCAGCAAGACCCTACAGAGCCAGAGCAGAAGCTCTCCAGAGAGAGATTACAACCATCCAAAGATGAATAGTTAAAAAACACAGGAGAGCACAAGGAAATAGGTGCTGGAATTTGTTCTCTGCAGCTGCACTTTAGTCCACTTTCCCCTGTGCACTTCAAGGATCAAGGTGTGTGTTTGTTTCCTCTCCCTGCCTCGGTAAAAAAAAAAGAAAAACCAACCAAAAAAGCCCCTCTAGAAGTCACATGAACCAAAAAAAAAAAAAACAAACCCAAACAAAACACAGAAAGAAGGTGTTTTGGATAGTGAGACTGGAAGAAAACTATTTACATGTTTTAGTATCTCTGCTTCCCATCTGAGAGAGAAAGGATTTATTTTTCTTTTTACAGATTTTTTAAGCTGTCATCCCACAGAGCAAGGCTGCACCACAGTAAAAGGGCAGACACACAACTTTTGGAAACATTCTGCTGCCGTTTAAAGGAATCCTTTGAAATTACCACACAACACAGTAGTGCACCCAACACAAACCAACAGCCAGAGCTGTTTACAAGCTTTCTGCTCAGTGTTAGGCTGCAAACCCCAACCCTTTTTGCAGTGTAATAAATCAGTGCTCCACATTTAACAATTTTCAGTGGTACCATATGCTACGTAGCCCCATATGTTCCATTACAAGGGAGAAAAACATCATCTCAACATGAATCATCACTGACTGTGTTCCTGTAAATCTGCCTTCAACTCTCACAACGTTCAAGGGCAACCCTAAATAAATCTGCTCAATAATATGCCAGATTCTGTGCAACAGAATCACAGCTCACTTATAAAAATTAGGGGAAAATGAAGTTTAATATAGGAAGTGAGCACAGTGTGCATCTCTCTAAAAACAGACTCGCCACAAGGTTTGGCACACATTTATCAGTTCCAATCTAATAATGACATCCTGCTCACAAAATGTTGATGGTATCTGGTAGTCCCAACACCTTTCATCCTAAACTGCCTGATATGTGTGGAAATACATACACTGCATACAAGATTTGTTCCTCCCACTGCCAGGTTCTGCACCACAGTGAACCTGGGGGGCAGTTTGTAGAAAAGTAACAAACCCAAACCAAACCAAAGTGTGTGTTTTAGGCTCCAGGGGAATGCAGCTGGAAGTGTGTGGTTTATCCAGGATTTTGGGTTAGCAGCTCCACTCTCACAGTGAATTTCTTAGGGAAGTACAAACAGCTTTTTCCCCTCTTCCCAAAGCCAGCGTCACCTGCAGCACAAAATCTGCTCACCCCAAATCAAACTCATGGAACACCAAGGTCATTGTCTGCCCTTCTCTTGAGGAATTTCTTGGGCTTTCAGGTAACCCAGCATCATAATAAACAGTGAGAGAGCTGCAAATGGAGGCCAAACTGGGAGAATGTGCCCATCTGAAAGCCTTTAGTAGCCAAGGAGGGACCACAGGCTCCCACAGAATGACTGGTTTCATTAAATTCTAAATCAACCAGAGTCCAGTTTGACCTAATATTCAGGGTGGGGAAAAGAAGTAATTACATCAACATCAAGCTATTACCTGTCCAAGGGCATAAGTGCCTAGTTCATTAGCAACTCAGACAAACTTGTTTTGTAAGCTCCCTATATTAAATTTGAAATTTCCCTGCCCTTACAAATTAAACTAACGATTTGTGACATCAACACGAGTATATAAACAAGAAATCCTCCAACCTGCTCACATCCAATGTGTTCTTTGCCATCCTGAATAAGAACAAACTTATTAGCCAACCTAATTTTAGTATTTAATTGATTTAAATAAATTAAAAAATAATTTAAAAATGCATATTAGCAGTTTAGATTTCTTGAATCTTAGAGTAAAACTTACTGATCTTTAAAAATATATGTTTTTTGTATTTTGAACAGGATGCTAGAAGTGAATTCTCATGGTTTAGTTCTACAGAATAAGGGCAACGTGCCATGTTAGGAACATTGCTCCTTAATGCTGGAAGTGGGGCTTTGTAACAATTGAGAAGCTGCCACAGTACCATTTATAACTCTGATATCCAACATCCTTCAGTAGCTCAAGAGATGGATGACCATACCCAATTATTTAATTTAATTTCTATTTCAACTTTCCTCCTCATTAATGAGAAGCTGAGGCTCTCTCAGATGAGAGTTCCTGACAAGCAATGCCAGCAACGACTTTTAAGTGATGCCCATCACAATGGAAAGTCACAACCTGTGCTGCCCACGTAAAAATCACAGGAGATATTTCCTTCATTTTACCCAGAGGGAACCCTGAATTTACCAGATCAATACCTTCTAAAACACACTTCACTCAGAAAATTAAACCAAAGGTGCCAGAGTGATTTCAGGGAGTGATAAAAAGACTGCCAGGGAAACTCACTGAGCTGCCCCTGGAAAAACTGATGACCAAGCAGGCACCAGGCAATTGCATCATGTTTATTACACAGCCAAGGGCAAGCAGATCCTTCTGCTTTAATCAATGGCCTTCAAATGAGGAAGTAGTTTGAAAATAATGAGCATAAAACAAAACACTCTTTTGGGTTCACTTTTTGAATTTTTCCCTGATGTGTGAAAGCACATCTATTAATAAAGCTGAGCACGTGCTGAAACAGAATTATATAGAAATCTATTTCTTGAATACCTTTGATGCCAAAACTGCACTTTTATTCAAACTCAGTTTGCTGTAAATGCTGTGACTGAACTCTAGAGGGGTCCTGTTAAAAGACTCTAGGCTCTACCTTAAACAAAAGATGCATTTTCTATTTAAAAACATTAACCTTAGACAGTTATTTGCTGCTTTTACACTAAAAAAAGAACTCAAAGAGTTCCACAAACACCTCCTTCCCTGGCATTTCTCATAACCTGGATGTTGCAGCATCTAATGAGGCTGCAGAACAACCTGGAACAAAAACCTGTAAGAGGAGAAAACAATGAGTCTGTGTTCCTGGTCCAAACTCACTGCCTGCTGCCCTGTCCCTGCTCCTCCTCTGCTCCCCAGCAGCCCAGCAAACTCCAGCCCTGCTCCATACAAACAGGGATTTCCCTTGAAAATAAGACAGCAGGTTACTCAGAAGGAACAGAGATAATTTCTGCTGAAAGTTTCCCCCCTCCAGTAACACATTATGGAAAAGAAATCTAACAGTAAAACCCTGTTGATGCAAGAGCCACATTAAGAATGCACACAAGCAGAAATATCTCATCTTTAAAAGCTTTGACTTGCTAAGATCCTTTCTAACTGATAATGATGCAACAATTGTAAAAGGGAAGTACTTACAGAGAATCACTGTAAGTAACACACACACACACAAATAAGAATTAGTTTGCAATCTGAAAGGCCTCGTACAGAAAAGAGTGGATGGAAACAACACAGCCCAAGCTTTCCTCAAATCAGATGCCAGAGGAAGTTATATGATAAGTTGGACAGCAAATAAGAAATCTGGATTTGATAAATGTGACATTTGTGCAGATAGAACCGTTTGCAGCCTCACTGTGGGTGCATGAAAGAATTGTCAGATATTTGTATGAAGCTCAGCGTTAGAAGAGAGAGTGCAGACAGGTGTTTACATTTAAAACATGCCCTATATTGTTATGTGAGCCCTTGAGAACACAAAAATAGCAAGCTACCAGAAACAGCCCAATTTTAAGCTCATAGAGAGGACAAGCATGGTGTATTATCTCTCTCCACAAACAATCCACTATCAACATGAAAACACCAACACGTGTCCTCTTATAAATCTGGTACAGGATACATCAAAGTAATGACCACTGGCAAAACAAGCTGCATCACTCCCAGCACTGCAGCATTCTAAACATTTGCTAAAACATGTCAGCAGACCTTGGGGAACAGACTGGAGCCCACTTTCTCAAACAACATAAGCAGCACCAAGCACAGGCAGCACTGCTGCACCCAGCAACTTTAAACCACCCTGTGTTCTGTGGAACTGCATCCACACGGATCCAGAACCCTGACTGCTTCCACCTTCTTATGTGGATCTTTATCCACAAAGACGGGCCGGGGGATTCCAAATCCTTCTGGCACAACGGGGGCTGGAATCAGCACCACCTGCTTTGCTGTTTTTAAGCAAACACGGAGCTGCTGCCGGACTCTGTGTGAGCCCAGCATTTCACATACCTCCCAAAGCACTGTTCCACTGGTGGCTCTTCCCCCGCCCCGGGGAGAACAGCATACCCAGCACCGAGCTGCTCAGTTCTGCTCAGGACACTTCTTTTCTGACACCAGGGCAAACCAGGATGCTACCAGGGCTACTAAGTGGCTACTGAAGTTTAGAACTGCCACAGTTGGAGAATTAGGGATTCCATTCCACTCACGCTCCTGGGGAAGGGGGGTGGGGGGGGAGTGAGGAGACACGAGGAAACGTATTCATAACACAAAATTCTGAAGGCTTAGTACTTGCCTCGTGTCCTCCTTCCTTCTCCTTCCCACGCAAGTACGAGTGCTGCTCGATGGCATCCAGCACCTACAGCAAACCATTTCTCCGTGTCATTAAAAGGACAGAGACATCTGCTCGCACCAGACCTACGTCATTGCTCCCAACTCCGCTCAAAGCTCACAGACACGCAGCTCCCTCTTCCCCTGAATTGCCCAGGTCACATTCCAGCCCACAGCCGGATCCCGGGGCGATCCCGGCGGAGCAGCGCCCTTCACCCGGGCACTGCCCGGCTCCAGGTGAAGGCAGCGCCCGCACTCCCTCCTCTCCTCTCCTCTCGCTGCCAGCGGGGCGTTCCGTTCCCGTCCGCTCGGGGCTGCCCTGCTGGAGCTCCGACTTCCACAGAGCTGCCGGGGACAGCTCCCGGCGCACGGGAGAGCGGCACGGAGCGAGGGAGCGAAGGGAGAAGGGAAGGAAGCAGCGGCTGTTCCCGGTCCCCCGGCACGAGGTGCGGGGCAGCTGCCCCTGTCCTGCCCCCGGCAGGGCTCCCCAGACCCCCACACCCACCGCCCCGAGCGGGCCCCGCCGGCGAACACCCCGGGACAGGCAGCCCCGAGCACCTC
>VZTB01017790.1:1311147-1328656 GCA_013397245.1 Thryothorus ludovicianus | reverse complement strand
GCTGGGAAGGCTGCAGCCGCCTCGGCTCGGGGTGTTTGTGTCGGGGCTCAGGAGTGCGTGGGGGGGATTAGGGCCCGTAGTGGTCTCAGGTGTGTGTGGGGGCGGTGGGGCCCACAGCGGGTTCAGGTGTGCGTGTGAGGGGTGTATGGACCTCTGGTGGTTTCAGGGGTGCGCGGCCGACTCTGTAGTAATCTCAGGTGTGGGATATTGCTGTCTGCAGAGGTCTCAAATGCAGAGAACGGATGTTGGGGCCCATATCAGGCTTAGGTGTGTGTGTGGAGGGGTGTCAGGGCCCATCATTAGTTCAGGGATGTTTGTGTGTGTGTTTGTGTACATTGTCAGGGTCTGTAGTAGTCTCAAATGTGTGTTGGGGCCCACAGCCAGCTCCTGTGTGAGGGGACAGTGCTTGTGCCCAAAAAAAAAGCAACTCTTGAGTCTTCAATCCCATGCTGCAGGTGCCCTGACAGGGACTGCATGTCCTGTGGCAGCTCCCAGCAGGAAGAGACCCTGATATCCAAACAGGAGCAGCTGTGATTTAGCAGCAAAGCCCCAAAGGAAAAAGAACTGTGGCAGGGGTTGAGAGCTCTGGGTTAGGAATTGCTCAGAACAGAGGCAGGGTGAGTTCATGCTGTTCCTGTCACACTTAGTGCTTCCCCACAGCCTCTGAACCGTAACAATTCATAGTTGTAGAGACTTATTTGATGGAGGGGGGTGGCTAATTACTTCATTTTTCTAAATAAAACTGAAGGAGCTAAGTTTTATCTGCCAATACCTCATGCAGCCTCATTCTGCCACCTTGCTTCTGACAGCTGTTCCCCTTCTTGGGCTTCTAGAAGCATCCTCAGAGAGCTGTGTGAAACCACAGGTACAGAAACCTGAGAGCCCCGAGTCCCAGCTGAGGGGTGTTGGTGTGTCCTGTGCTTCAGAGTCCAAGGTGCAATACCAGCTCTCATTGTAGTTGAGTAATTCCACACAATGTGTTTCCTGTTTATAAGCTGAGCTCCATAACCTTTCTTTTTCCCCTCTGTTTCTTATGAGTGGAAAGAAGAGCACAGTGAGCACGACTCATCTGTCAGCAGCTCTGTGGAAAGCTCATGCTGAGCAAGCAGGAGGCAGAGATCTCTCCCCAAACTGAGCATGTACAAAGCACCGAGTGAGTCGTGAGGGGAACAACAGCTCCGATGGAAGCACGAGCCAAGAACAACAGCTTGACAGGGAACTTTACACTTTCCCTGACAGCTCCTTGGGGCGGAGACAGTTAAAGTTTCTGCGTTTGTTAGGGAAACATGGCATTCCTTAAAGCTGAGCCTCCTCCCTCGGGTTCCCACTGAATGCCTGAGAGATGACAGCAGAGGGTGTCTCCAGCAGCCTCCTATTAAACAGGAGGAATTAGCACGGAGGGAGCAACAGCGAGATCCCAGTTTTGACCACAGAATGAGCTGAAAAGCTTTGCATCAGCAGCCGTTTGCAGGTTTTTTTACCCACTGGCTCCTGTTACAGGAGGTTCTGTGCCCTCCTGTCGGTGCCTGCACCTGCCCGATGCGTGAAGGGCTGTGCTGGGAGGGCAGATCAGCTCCAAACAGAAAGTGCTGAGGCAGCAGCGAGGCAGGGCAGATGATCCTTGGGAGGGCAGCTGTGGTTCAGACACCCTTAGAACTGGTTTGGGATCCCCAGCAGCACAAACCTGGCTGGCAGGGGAGCTGGTGAGCCGAGTATGTGGACAGATGGAACAGATACAGACAGGAAATGGGGGAGAAAGGGGAAATGACTTGCGTTTGTAAAGCTCCGAGAGGGCTCTGGTTAGTTCTTGAGTCCTGCAGTCCCATTTCTATTTTTAGCTCAGTGACTGGACGGCTTTGGGGAGCGATTTGAGGAGCTCAAGCCAGGTGTGAGTGCGGGGAGAGCACAAACCCGTGGGCACCAGGCAGCTCATGCGATGTGGCAGCCGCCACCACGCCCTTTCCTGTTCACCCCGGGGCCGCGGGCAGCCGTGCCTGAGTGGGGAGAAGGGACAAGGAGGGGGTTCCAAAGTGCTGATAACCCACAGCATTCCTTGGGACAGGAGAGGTGCTGAGCAGCTCTGCGGGTGTCTCTCCTCTGAGACTAAAACGCTCCCAGAATTTGTGCGAGCTGCTTGGGGGGGAGGTGTGCCGACTTTTGGCCGTGCCTCAGCCTCGTCCCTGCTAGAGGCAATATTGACTTAAGGAAAGGGGCATGGAGCATACTTGGCATGGGTGTTCCGAGTTAAAAATTGTCAGTCTGGGCAAACAGAGCTTTAAGGTGATGGGCAGGAGAGCCGAGTGGCTGCGCTGCGTTGTTACCGCTCCTTTCAGAACGCGGTGTTGTGACCTGGTGCGGTGCTGGGCGCCGAGCACCCGGCTCGGCGGGTTTGGAGGAGCTCAGCTCCAGATCAAACCCATTTCCTTCCCCTCGGTGAGGTGTTTGCAGCGCCTCAGTGAGTCAGTAAGCTGTGCATGTGAGGAATGCACCTCACGGCTGAAGGTGAGCGATTAGTGTGGCTGTGCTTGAGGTGATGAGATTAATTAGTCCTTCCCAGGTGAATTAGAGCTACAGAAATAAGATACATGAGATATTTATTCTGAAATACCACTGTGAGGCATTTTCAGATGGGAGTGGGATTCTGCTTATGACTTTCACCAGAGAATATGTATCTTGATTCTTAATTTTGTACCAGTGCCTGTTCAGGAGAAAATCCAGTACCTGGCAGATGCGAGGCACATGTTCTACAAAAGCTGCAGGAGGCACTGATTCACCTGGGTGAGATCAGTGCTGTCTGGGCTCTGCTGAGAGTATGGATGGACAGGGAGGTAATTTGTCTGTTAAAATACAATAAAAGTTGAAAGAGTACAAATGTCCTAATGAGTCCAACCAAGGCAAGGTCCTGCTCTGTGTCATGTGTCTGTATCAGAGAATGTGGCAGGTTGGAAGGGATTACAGTGGGATCATCCGCTCCACAAGAGTCATCCCAGAGCACATGGCACAGGATTGTGTCCAGACGGTTCTGGAATGTCCCCAGAGAGGGACACTACAGCCCCTCTGCTCTCTGTTCTGCTGCACAGTGAAGCAGCTCTTCCTCTCAGTGGAACTTCCTGTACGTGTTCCTGCCCGTTGCCCTTGTCCTATCTCTTGGTACCTCTGAGCAGAGCCTGCTCCACGAACACGTGCCCAGGTAGCCACAACCCGCTGAGTGGGGCCAGCGCACTCTAACCCCGTACCTCGCACTGGGCGGTGCCGGGACTCGAACCCGCGCCCTCGGAGCCGCCGGGCCCGCGCTGGCCGGGCGGGGGCNCCGCCCGCCCCCGCCATGGCCCCCGCGCCCGACTACTACGAGGAGGAGGAGCTGGAGAGCGCCGAGGAGGAGGACGGCGAGCGGAGCGCCCGGGCCCGCGACTCCGACGAGGGTGTGTAGGGAGAGGCGCGGTGGGACGGGGGGATGGAGAGGGGGCTCTCGTGGGGCCGTGGGGTGAAGGGAACGCTCCAAAACGGTGTTTGGGGAAGGGCTTAAAGGGTTCGGAGCTGTCAGGTTGCAGCGGTTTCCCGCGGGAGAGTAAAAGAGTGAAAGCGCTGGAGAGGTGGAGTTGTGGCTTCCCAGGTGAGCAGGAGGCAGTGGGACACGGGAGAGCCCTGGGCAGGGGGACTGAGTGGGACAGCAGAGCGAAAACAGTGCAGAAATGCAGTGTGTAATCCAGTGTATTGGTTCTGTTTCCGTGGTGCGGAGGGGGAAGGACGCAGCGCAGAGGAGGAGGTGTGGACAGAAGGGTGGCAGTGCAGGAGGATGTACAGTACAAGAACCGGAGAGCAGGGCAGAAGAGGAAATTAAATTAAAGCCAGAGTAGCCAGGAGTGTAGAGAACATAAAGTGACAGATAAGGGCGATGCAGAAGGACTCTTGGATGGTGCCTGTTGCTGGCAGCAGAGCCCTCTATCCCCTCTGGCCTGGTTATAGATGGGTTAATGTTAGAGATGCAGAGTGTGACAGGGTCAGTGAGGACTCTCCCAACAGAGAATGCAAGTCCTTTATGGTGGCCCAGACACTTAAGTACATTTCTTGCAGTTAAAGAACTTCCTGGTTTACCTTTGGTGCTTTAAATTTTATCTTAAGTTTAAACTGTCGATAGTTTAAGACAAATCTTCGAAAGGTTTGGTTTAAGGGGCTGGCCCCCCGTTCCATGTGTAAGGAATTAGCTGTGGTTTATGTTTCTCAGCTGTACCCTGTAAAGTCTGGAGGCAGTGACCCCTCTTTGGAAAGGTAATGGATTCTTGGCTACCCCTGTGTTACAAATAGAAGCCTGAAAAGTCTTAGCAGAAAACTAGCAATGCCACAGTGATTTACTTTATTTACACTTTATACTGCCTATTTACAAAATGCAGCTATCTTTATGGCAGTGCTGGTATTTCAGTGCTGAAGTACTAAGTGAAGCATAGCTGGGAAATTCAGATCCCAGCTGCTCTGTGTTGGTCAACCCCAGCAGCACAGAGTGGGTGGAACTCCAGTAACAGGTTTGTGAAAAGTCTTTCAGAGTCTTTAGGCTGTTTGTGTCTCACCTGTGAGGGAGTATTAATGTAGAGTCCCTTGTCTTAAATGGGGAGAAATTCCCAGGCTCTCTGAAGTTGTTCATTTGAAGCTGATGTAGAGCTGCACTGCAAAACTCACAGTTGCAGGGAGATGCTTCATTCTCCTCCTGAACTCATCTCTCAGGTTGTCTTTGATGCTAAATTGCCTGAGGTTTGGGGAATTCCTTTTTTGTTTTCTGTTTCCTTGTTTTTTAATAATGTACTACTTAGCTTGATGTCCTTTTAAAATATTTTTAAAATTTTAACAAGTTGGTTTTTGCCTTGTTTAGACACTGAGGATGCAAGTGAAACAGATCTGGCAAAGCACGAGGAGGAGGACTTTGTAGAAATGAAAGAACAGTAAGTAATCCATTCCAAATATAACTTAGGTGATGCTCTAGTTATTTGTGGGTTTAGAGGTCTTTATTGTCTAAAACTTGGCAAAGTTTTGGGCCAAGATTGGGAGTTTTAAGTGCTTACCCCAATGGAATAGCTCTTGAGTCCATACACTTGTATTTTTGCTCTCCCAAGTTACTTTCTCTGTTCTATATAGATTCAAGGAATTAAGGGCTGCTGCTGTTTTGGGCAAAGAAATGAGTTCTGGGAGGAGCTGCAAATGGATCCTGCTGCAGACAGGTCCTTCAAATAAAATAAAGGCTTTGCTTTAGACAAGCTAAGGAAAAGTAAGATGCCTTTCTAAATGCCTTAAACACTTGAATTCTAGTCCTGAACCAGAAATGGAATTTTGGGAGACTTGAAGTAGATTCCCCATGGTGTTTAGGATCATTTGCAGTATATGGAGGTCTTGCCTGCTGGCAGAGACTTTTTTATACAGATCAGGAAGGCTTGGTCAGTGTTAAACCACAGATGTGGGGTAAAAAAATGCAGGTTTGCAGCAGCACCAGGAATAGACTTTGGTGGATTTTTAAAATAGTTTGATGAGCTAATACACAGCTAATAAAGCTTGTCATAGTGCAGGAATGATTCTGCTGTTAAGTTGCTGATATTTGTAGATCTAAATGTCATTTTACATTTCAGCATTAAGAAAAAATCCTATTTTATCCCCAGTTTTAAACCCATTGTAGAACCAAAGAAGTGCCAGAATTTTTAAGAGAAGAACGAGAACCTTTTATTGGAATAAAATTCTATTTGTTTGTAGTTACAGTTTTTAGACTGTAAATCGTTTAGTTTGTAGTTCATTTATTTCCTGAAGTTCTGAAAAGTTTTTGATTCTGTGCAAACATGTAACTTCTAGAGAGGGTGGAATAAACTGTGTGTGCTTGGTGTTTAAAGTTTCCTGCTGTGTTTGCAGGATGTACCAGGACAAACTGGCATCTCTGAAGAGGCAGTTACAGCAATTGCAGGAAGGTAAGCTTTGAAGAGTAGCTTTGTTTTTTATTTGCTGCACTTTTCAAATGCCATAGAAGGATGGGGGTTCTGAAAGATGGGAGCAGCATCCTTCACTGCATGTTGGGTGTCAGCTGCTTCCCATCTTTTCTCCATCTTAACTCTATTTGTAGTTAAGCCTCTCTGCTAAAACACTTCTTAAAAGGAGTAATCCACTTTTTACAAAAGCAGGGAATATGCTTTGAGTGGTGTATGATTCTCAAGGATATTTAATACTTGGGAAGAAAAATTCAGTGGGAATCTACAATTTATCTCCACTAGGTACTCTTCAAGAATATCAGAAAAGGATGAAAAAGTTGGATCAGCAGTACAAAGAAAGGATAAGAAATGCAGGTAAGTGGAATTTCCCTCTAAGACACTGCAAATAAATTAAATGTATCTTTTGAATAACACCTGAAGTAAAAAAGAGGTAATTCTGTCCTTTAAAGAAAAGGAACTTGCTTTGGAGCAAAGGGATCTTTGGGTACGTTGTAGGGTTTTTTCAGAGTCCACCAAAAATGACAGGCTGTACCTTGATTATTTTCTTCCCTTGACCAGCATTGTTTGCTGACTGATAAACAATTTTAGTCTTCATTTGTGTGAAGCAGCACA
The DNA here is from genome assembly GCA_013397245.1 of Thryothorus ludovicianus. NCBI lineage: Eukaryota > Metazoa > Chordata > Aves > Passeriformes > Certhiidae > Thryothorus > Thryothorus ludovicianus. Next base: position 1,322,084 of record VZTB01017790.1, on the reverse strand, counting down.
AGTAAAAAGATGATTCCATTTCCATCTGCCTAACCCACAGTGCCCCATTTTGGTTTTTTTTGTGGCCCTTGCTGCAGCCTTTGGGTGCCCTGTCTCCTTCAGCTGGCAGGAGTGGGAAGTTAGGAGCACATGCTTTCCCAAAGATGTGTTTGTGAAGGATGAATGCAGAGGATTTGCTGCTGGAACTGTTGTTCTGCATGGCTGTGACATGGAATGGGCTCCCTGGACTTTGTGTACTGCTCTGTTTCAAGGAGCAAAGGTCCAAGTTAGTTTAGAAAGTGCCCAGTGCTCATCCTTCTGGGTGTTTTTATTGTATTGCTGCAGAGGAATGGTTTGGGAATCAGATCCAGCTGCTTGCCCCCTCTCTTCTTCCTTTCCAGTAGCTTCCAACCTTGGATATTCAAGCAAGGCCCTTTATAAAGGCATTATGTGGATATAGGAAATCCAGCTGCTCCTCCTTTAGCAAAAGAAAGCAATTCTGTATTTCTGAAAGTGCTTGAGAAGGTAAAGGATTTGCTTGAGGAACTGAAGTGGTTTGAACATGAACTTGTCTCCTGAGATGAATTTCACTGATGGTTCAGGTTGGAAAAGACTTTTCATGTGCACTAGAGCTGCATCCTGGCAGGCCTGGGCTGTTTTGATAAAATTAAGCCTGAGTGCAGGCTGGTATTCCTGGCTGGCCACGGGCAGTGCTGCAGCAGCAGAGTTCTTCCACAGGAGGGCAGGTGGTGATCACTTGGAATTTTATGATTAAAAAAATCCAACTGCCTTATACTACAGGAATAAGGGTCTTTTATGTTTATCCTTGCCATGTTGAGGTTTATTTAAGCAACAATTTAGATTTACCTGCATTTGATTATCTACAGAATGATGCTTTCATGCTTTGCACATAGAAAGTTTAATTTTTGTTGCAACATTCTTATATTTGGTGCATATCTATTACTGGTTTTTATTTTTTTTTAAATAATGGAGTAGTACAATGTTGCTACTACAGCCTTCTCCAAACTGAACAGAACTGAATAGTGTGAAATAGTGGAAGCTTTTCAGTGAGGTGACAATCTGTAAAAAACCTCTAGTAACAGTGTTTGTGGAACTTTTTCATAGTCACTTTATTTTCAGCATAAAGCTGTGAAGTCAGAGTAGAGGTTGGGTAAGTACATTTATTATTTGCTTCACTGCTTGTCTTGGCTGCAATATTCAATGGCTTAAAATGCTAAGGAAGTAATTTTGTGCAGCTTTGAAGGTAATAAATTAAATCTTTCTTGTGTTTCAGAACTGTTCCTGCAGCTGGAAGTAAGTACTCTTAATTTATCAAAAATATGCATTAATTAGATGGAAGAGGCATAAACCTTGTTTCATCAACCAGTATTTGGGCTTGTTTTCCCAGATGGCTTAAAAGGAATTTTCATCCTCTAGCTGGCTTGTTACACTTGAGATGTAGTGGAGCTTACTGCTGGCATTACCTCAAATAGCTTCTGCACTTTGTTAAAATAGAATTAAATATTTGCTGTCAGCCTCTTGTGTCTGGCTGTGCATTGGGCTGGTCAAAAAATGGTGTTTAAGGTGCTAAGTGCTGTTTATAAATCAGCAGAGCTCTCTGCTAGGCACTTGATTTGTTATGCAACATTAAGATGTCTTTTTACAAATAATTCTTTTGCCAATATAATAGCACTAAGTCATATTTAGATGTTTTTCTGTGGATTGTGAATATTGATAATCTTTAGAACTTGAAACAGCTGTGAACTGAAAAAGCTGATCAATAAAGCATTTGAAAAGCTGTTGTGATATCGTTAACTTGAGTCCTTAATTAACCTTCTTGCTCCTTGGGTTTGCATTAGACAGATCAGGTGGAGAAAAATTATGTGAAGGAAAAGAAAGCAGCAGCCAAGGAGTTTGAAGATAAGAAAATTGAGCTTAAGGAAAATCTGATAGCGGAGTTGGAAGAGAAGAAGAAGATGATTGAGAATGAAAAGCTAACCATGGAATTAACAGGAGGTAAAGAAGATAAGCACCTGTCATTTGTGTTACCCACTCTGCTCCTGCTTGGGGAAAGAGCTGGAAAGGTGGCAGTGCTGGTTTACACAGACAGCTGGTGGGAAATGCCAACAGGGCAGGGCACAAACTGATGGTCTTTTAATGGAGAAAGCAGCTGGAAATCCAGTTTTGAACAGGTGACTCAAGCAGTGCCAGTGGAGCAGCAGAGGGGATGATGGGCTTGCTTATGTGCAGAGAAAGAGGCTGCTTTGGTTCCCTGATCTAGCAATAAAACTATGGAGATATGTCACAATATTGACCTAACCTGGGATGTCAGGTTGTGAAGCTGTGTCCTTCCTTCCTGCATGAGTGGGTGGTCAAGTAGTTGAAAAAAGCCAAACAGTAGAGGTTGAAATCTGATACTTAAAGCCAGAAAAAAAAATAAAAATTTGTGGGTTATATTTGTGTCCAGGCTCTAGAAAATATATATTAAATGGACAGATTATTTTGAGACAGTTGGTAGCCCTGGTGCCTTGCAGTGGTAATGGACAGTGGGGAGCAAAGTCAGGGGTTAATTATTCCTGCAGAATTCTGTTGCTGTGCTGCTGAACCAAAAGTCTGGTTGAATGCTTTTTCTGAGAGCAACTCCCTCACTTCATGGACTGATAGTGTGGCTTTGTTCCTGAGGCCTGTCCTTGAGTTACATCCTTCATATATTTCTTACATGGTATCTACAGGTTTTATGTAAACTAATAATTTAATTAATGCTCAGAAGTGAGAATTAAACCCTGTTTTGGTGTATTAAATGATGCACTTGGCTTAGTACAAACTCTTAGGGCTGATGTGGACTGGGAAACATCTTGAGTTATGCTGTTTCCCTGGTAACTTTTTATTTTATTTATGAAATCTGGTCTCATGGTCATCCTTGTTCACCCTTGAGATGAGGAGAGAAGGAATTTGGTGTATTTTGCACATGCAGAGCTGCTCAAGGCTTTTGTGTCTAGTGGGAGCCAAAGGGGCTTCCAAGATTGAATTGTTTCCCAGGGGGTGATTCAGGGGTGCTTAGAGATGAGCAAATAAATCTCACCAGGTAGAAAGGGAGGTGGGCTGACGTGTTTGGCATTTATGATGTGGTTTCTTGGCTGCCAGTTCAACATATCTTCATGAATTAAGGAGTGAGTTGTGTTTCAGTGGAGTTGTTCAGTAAAGGTTACCTGTAGGCATTTGGACACTCTAAGTTCAGATAATTAATTGGTGATGAGACTGGTGTTTTAAGTTTTTAACAGACTTTCTTCTTTTTCCCCAGTGCATATGCTGCAGTTTACTTCCTGCGGCTCTGTGGGTTATTAATTAGGCTCATTTCATTAATCATTCTTAGATAACCTGAATTTAAATACTGTTTGTTTGAAATCACTCCAGCAGACTTGTATCAGTCTTCAGTGCAGAAATTTTCTCTAATCTTTTGACAAAGCTGGTTTTGTGCCTTGAAGATGAGAGAGCAATTGATTTGTAGCTGATGTTTTACATGCTATTAACGATCCAGGTTGGGCTGGGAAAGAACTCCCTGAGCTTGGCCTTTTAAATCTGTTCCCAAGCAGATAGCATGAGCATGAAAGGAATTTACCTTGAATCCTTGTAGCATCATTGTGCTGCTTATCTGTACCTGGAGCAGCTGTAACCATGGCACTGCAGCACTGAACAGTGACCTGACAGGAGACAACCTGGATTCACTGTCAGCACTTCCATGCTGGAAGCTAGCACACACACAAAAAGGGAAAAAAAAAAGAAAAATCCAATTTGCTGTGTGAAAGAGGAAAGATTATTTTCCTTGTGCCTTGTGTAGAAAGCTGCTGCTGCTTACTCCTTTCTCTCTGGTCTTATCAGCTCTCCAACTTCATTACTCTACAGATTCAATGGAAGTGAAGCCTATTATGACAAGGAAACTGAGACGGCGACCAAATGATCCAGTTCCTATCCCAGACAAGAGGAGGAAACCTGCCCCTGATATCCTTTCCTGGAGTCACTGCTGGCTCTGCAGCCCCTGTGCTACCCACACCTTTGTTGTTTTGTACAGCAAGGAAAAGGAAATTAAATGCCAGGATCAGATTTTAGCCTGGGATATACTGAAGCACAATTGTCATGTATAATGTGTGCTGTATATATAGCACACATTATATATATTGTATTTATTTTATATTTTGTATCTATTATATATATAGTATAAAGCAATACAGTACATACATAGAAACCAGTGTTTGGAGATCCCTTGGTATCCTAACTTAGTCCTTACAATACCATGAGATAATTTTTTTTTTTGTCAGTGAGAATAGTTTGAACTCTACAGACAATTTATTTCACAAAAGAATAACTTTCAAAGAATATTAGATATATATATATATGCTGAAATAATTGATTCCATAGATAGTAAATGGCTTTTTACATGAGCCAGAGCTTTTCTCATTTTAAGATGTGACAAAGCATTTACTGGAAAGATCGTATTTGTCATATCAAAATAGTTTTTCCATTTCTGATAAAAGCTTCAGATCTCTAATCCAGAGATGCATAGCAAAAGCAAGGATGCTAGATTTGTTCTTTGAATAAGAAAAGATGAAGATTCATCTTGTTTTCATGTATCACAAGAGACAGAAAAACAGGTCTGTGTAATCCTCAGGATCTGCCTTGCTGCATGTCTCAGAATTAAAATGTTCCTTGGCTTCTGGAAATGTGTTTTTAGCTCCTCTGTGATGATAGGCACTTTTTCTGTTTGTGCATTAAATTCACCTGGAGAGGAAGGCAAGGTTATTTGCTTTGCAGGGGCTTCTTATTAGATTCTCAACTTGTATGTCTTAGCTTAAAAAAACTTATCTGAGTGACTCTCATTTTCTGAAGGCAATATCAAACCTTGAACTTCTGGAGTTCATGCAGGATGGTCATGAGCATCTCCAGTTTCAATTAACCTCTTTCTGATTGGAGATTCTGTTCACTCTTTCAGGAAAAAAAAAGTCATTTATTAGTGCCCCTATCTCATCCAAAATAAATGAGTTTCATAGTGAACATGACCTGCTAATTGAGCATGGTACAGCAACCACACCATGAAACTCTGCTCCCTGGGAGAGGATTAAAATCCATCAGAACCAAAATCCTTGAAATGCAGCCCAGCAATTGTTAACTTCAGTTTAATACTTTGAATAGTTTTGACTAAACACATGTTAAGAAGAAACAAAAGTACAGCAGAGCTCTAGTAAGACTGTAATACACTAATTTCTTTTTTCAGATGTTTGGGGTTTGTTTTCAGGGGCCATTGTAGGCTCTTGTTTATCCCCAGCCACACAAAGTTTTATTTAACTAGGTTCAGGTGGGATTTAGTTTCATTGTAGAAAACCTGAAGTGAGTCTTTTGCTTCAGCTCACAGAATTAGAAGAAAAACACTGAAAATGTTGATGCTTCCATGAAGTGAATGTCAGTGCAATAAAGGTTTTTCATTGATGGCTGTGTCTGAATAAGTTAAAATGATTTTGCACTCTGCTGGTGAGGTGGTAGGGGTGGACTTTTTTTTAATTCTTCTGACAAAAAAAAATCTCAAGTAAGACATTTATTAAAATCCTGGAAACCTTTTGGCTTACATTTACTCAAGTGAAATGTCATTGACCTTTAATTTCTAGCCTTGCTTGTCAAGAGCTTATGAAATCCTTAATTCTGGATACCTCAGCTAAATTATTTGTTGACTGATGAGCAAATAATGGAGGACCTAAGAACGCTGAATAAGGTAGGGATTGTTGCTTGACTGTATTTCTTCATTTTAAAGAGAAGGCAAATGCTCTCTCCTGAAGAGAACAGAGCTCACCTTAATGTTCATTTTTGAGATGTGGGACTATTGGTGGACTTTAGGCTTTCTGAAGTAGCACAATAAAAGATTTAGCAAGATGGTATCTCCTTTTTTTATTGAGGTTTAATTAACCTAATTTGAATGACTGTCATTTAAAAATGTTACCTTTTGTGTGAACCAAGGGATGAGCTCTGTTAAGGAGTTTCTTTGTCGTGGCTGAACAGATGTCAGTGTGTTTTTCTGGGAGGCTGCCTTTGGTTTAGGCCTTAGTGTGGGGTAGGATTTTCTACTAAATTTTTTTTCTCCCTGCTGTCACAAGATTTCAGCAAGCTGGATAGGGGACAGTGTGCATGTTTATAGTTTTTCTAGTTTTGATTAACGTATTGTTTTCTTGCTGAGCACTTGAAGGTTTATCTAATTTCTTAGAATATAAGCTGCTCGTTAAGGCATTTTGAGGATGGTGGGGGAACACAGGTTTTGTGCCAGCTGTGGAGGTTTCTCTAATGATTTATCTCCTGTATTTTGTGTACCCTGAGAAATGTTGTATCACATTCAAAAATAGTGTTAGATGGGTTTGGCTCATGGGAGTGGGTTATCTGAATGCTCTCAAGTTTAGTTTTTTGGCCTTTTGGATCATTATACTGATTATCTGCACCTTTGGCTGTTTAGAGCACTCTGCTCTGGTTATGTGTTATGTCACTTAACAGAGCTCTTAAAATAGGAATATTCACAGATATTCAGATATCTGAAGTTATCACTGCAGCTTCTGTGGCTCCTGTCACATCTCTAACACTGCTTTGCTCTCTTCCCATGTAGCTCAAATCACCCAAGAGACCAGGTGAGTTACAGAGGCTGTGGAACTTGTTCACAGGGCTGCTGTTCTGGACAGAGAGTGGTGCTGTGGGATTGTTTTGGCTGTGGGATTGTTTTGGCTGTGGGATTGTTTTGGCTGTGGGATTGTTTTGGCTGTGGGATTGCTGTTCTTTGTGTGCTGTTGATGTTTGGAAGGGATGGGAAGGGGGGGCATGAGCATCTTTGGTGGCTGAAACACTTGGGCATGGGACCATCCATCTGGGAAAAGAGGTTTTCCATTATATTCAGGTGCATCTGGGCACCTTTTCTGCCTGTCAGCTCCACTGAGGGATTGACCGTTTATGGTTTTTTGCCTCCAGCTCTCTGGATGTGCCTATAAACTTCATTTCAAGACAGAGTGGGACTAACTTGCCTCAGTAATTTTAACCATATTTGACTAATTAACTGTGGATTATAACTAAAAAAAATCAAGGACATATTGTCCATGTTTTTCAGATAAATGCTGTATTTCAATGAATATTTCAATTGAAGGCAGAGGTCAAGTTACTCCACACAATATATCATATTTTCCTGATGGGTAGTTGAGTTTGCAGCTCTCTCTGCTTGTTATTTCTGCACCCACAGCCTTATTTAAGTGCACTTCAGCAGTCAGATGAATGGGCACATGCTGGCCTTTAACCTGAGTGTCTCTCCTGTCCCCAGCCTCCCCCTCCTCCCCCGAGCACCTCCCAGCCACCCCAGCAGAGTCCCCAGCTCAGCGATTCGAGGCTCGGATAGAAGATGGCAAACTCTACTATGACAAGAGATGGTGAGGCCTGGGGGGTTCCTGTTTCCATCACTGTGTGTTGGGTAGTGAGGAGGCAGAGGCTGCACGGAGAAATGGCTCTGATTAAAAACTGGTGGACAAAATGCTTTTGGGCAGAGGTTTGCTGCTCCCTCCACAAGCTCATCAGTGAAGCAGAGGTGGTGATGGAATGTTCACAGCCTGTGGGCTTTCAGAGATGACTGGTGCCTCCAATAAAAGCAGGCTTGAATCTTTTCTGTAGCCCACTGTGGCACTTAGGAAGTCAAACCCAATATGAGGTAGGAGAGGCAGCAGCAGCCACAGTGGATGTGACTGAAGCTGCTGGGTACAGACACTCCATGATTTGCTGGCAGCAGCACTCCCATTCCTGAGGTTCAGTTTTGAGCCCAGCATTCCACAAGGTGGCAGAAGAAATGTCGTCCACCAGCTGCTCAGGATGAAAGATGCTTCTAATAAATCCAAATAACCTTTAAAGATCAAACCCACTTGGGAGAGGCAACTTCAGAATTGCTGATTGGATTTATCTCTGTTGAGTTTTATGGCCATACAGCTGTACAAGCCTCACAAAACACAAGGAAAATATTAAATTCTGCAGAGGAATCTTAGTAGATCTTAAACTTAATTCATGAGACTTGCAAACCTGGATAATCAAGGGGGCAGTCTTGAACTCCTTGAGCAGAAAACAATTTGCTTTCAAAAAGTCATCTGCTGTTTATAGCCCACTTCAGTGTTACAGTGGCTCAAAACAAGTGATGAGGCTGTGATTTTATCACAGAAGTAGATGTGAAGCTGTTTTTTCACACAGCAATCCCCTTGGCCAGTTGGTCAGTTTTTCCTTCTGACTGAAGTTTAATTGAGAGTTCAGTGTACACAGCTCTCATAAAAGCTGCTCCCTCAGTTTAAACATCCATGAAGTGTTAAACAGATAAGAACTGAACAGGCTACTTATTCCACAGATACATCAATTTTTTTTCTTTCATAATTTTTTTTATGTGTGTAAAGTGACTATCCCCAGGATATATTTAGATGAATAAACTCTTCTTCAGAATTTTGAAGCATATGGAATATTTGAAAAGCTTTCATGAGTAAAAAAAGAAAGAAAAAAAATAGGCATCTGAAGTAATCTGTCAGTAAAGCTCAAAACTTCCCATTAAATTTAAACCTGGAAGAGCTTCAGTGAGCCCAGAATCTCACCAAAGCACCAGCTCTCTCTGAAGGGGATCTACCTGGGGCATAAAGCACTTAACAGATATTTTCATCTTGCTGAATTCACTTGTCATGGGGGTCTTGCTGTCAGGAATTCTTGCTGTTGTCTTTCCTGGCTGCCTAGTTCTTCTGCTGTTTAAGGATCAGCATTTTATATTTTTTTTTATAAATAATATTATAATGCTTAGATTTTTTTTTTTTGATTGATAGTGATGGTACTTGTGTAGAGTAGCTGGTGTTCTAAAAAAATGAAGTGACTCTTGGTAGTGGGAGGATAATTCTTCCTAAGAAGAATAAATATAAATAAAGAATGCTGGCATGCACAGAAACCCTAAACCTGACAGCCCAGGAATGACTTTGTTTCCTGATGCAGCCCTGCATGACAATTACCTGAAAACAGGGAACGTTTAAGGCCAGTAATGAACCCCCTGAAGTCTTGCAGAGACATTTCAGAGATCTCCAGAGTGGAGTGTTTAGGTGAATGTGGAATTGGACTCAGTTTTTTATTGTCAGAGCTCTGTGCTCCCCCATCAAATCCTAAATCATAGTTCACTATAAAGCAACCATCTTTTTGCTCTTAGCTTTGCTGCATACAGTAATGCAGAGGGGTTTCTTTCAGTCTTCTGATGGAGTTGCAGTTGGAAATCTTGGCCTTTCAGTAAAATATTTTATAGCAGGAAATGGAATTATTTCTGCTTGCCTCACTTGCTGTGTTTCACCTACTGCAACAGTGAGAGTTGTTTGGCTCTGCTTTCTTGAAAGCCACAAATCCCATTACATTTTTCATCTGAGGTAATTTCCTCAATCCCATCCCTCTTTGGATGTATAAACTTGGCAAAAGGGTGAGACATTGCTTAGATACTGATGCACCAGGGTGCTGTGCCTTCAGCTGCCCTTCTGTGAGCATGGAGCGTGAGACAGCTGAGACAACTCCTCAGTGAAACTCTGCTGACTTGGTTCTTTGCCTTTTCTGGGCACAATTAGCATTCATTTACTGAAGGAGAATCATTCATGATGTGAAATCCAAGGGCTGAATGAAGCCTCTGACACGTGTGTCAGGTTTGGCATTCACTGGGAATTACAAATTGAAAGTGAGGAAAAAAAATATTTCCTTGTCTGTGTGGGCACAGCTAACACTTGAGAGCTGTTTGCACTGGTCTCCCCTCCACTCCTGCTGATTGTATCAAGATCAAAACTCCTGCTTAAGTGCTCACAGCTTGGCATGGTAGGGCACTGCTGGGCTGAGATTTTGTCTCATTTTAGTGAGGCCTGAGGTTTGCAGTAGCTGATTGAGTTCCTCTATCATTTAATGACATCTGGACTCGCTAAACTGAGATTTTTTTGGCTCAGAATATTGTTGGCTGTTGCATTGCCCTGGAACCCACTGACACTTTCTGTCAAAATGAAGGAGAAGGATGCCTGTGTCCAACCATTGTTCTAAAGGTCACAGGATTTGGGGATTTTTTTATTCCCTCACCTCCCCATGGGTAATGGGTATGTTTGGAAGGCTCAAAGCTGACACTCATTCCAGTTACTGGCAAGCACTCTGAAAATTCTGAGTGCATAAGCCAGTAGGAAGAGATTGTGGAATAAAGCATTGGAAGACTTCCACATGTACAGTATGTTTATTGTAGAAATAACTGTAAAGTTGAAATAAATCCATGTATTTTGCACATGACAGGCTGCAGGGGGTTGCACTGGGTAGCTACTGAGGGAATATCTGTGCAGAGGTTCTGCAGCTTGGACTGCCCAGATAAAATCATGATTAGGGGAAAAGTGGAAATACAGTCATGCTTTTATAACTGTGAAGTATTTTGGTGCTTGCTTGATTAAGATCATTTACTTACAGATCACCTGCTCCAGTGTAATTAGCTCTGCCTGTGGAGCAGAATGAGGCAGAATGAACAGAAAAGTGGGGGTTTGGGGCTGGCACACTGCAGCACTTGGAGAAGTGTGAGCTGTGAAACAGGCGAGTCCAGGGAGTCAAACATTTCAGAGTTACACATGCAAAGTCTTTATTTTATACACAACACATTGAGAGCAACGTAGAGCTTAAAATGTGATCTAAAATGGGATGAAATGGATATGTTTAGTCATGGCCTCCTTATGGCAAATATTTACAGCTATTACAGAGTCAGTTACCCATTAGTTACCATTTTGGGTATTTTCACAAAATAGAGTAGCATTAGAAATTTGAGGTCTCATTAAACAATTCACAGACTGCACTGATTGAGGGTTATTCAGTTTCTGTGGTGGTGCTCTAGTAATTCTGTATTGAGTAATTCTGATACTGAGTATCTGTGACTTGCTCTG
>VZTB01017790.1:1274261-1311116 GCA_013397245.1 Thryothorus ludovicianus | reverse complement strand
AAATAAGGAGTTGCCTTCTGACATCCATCCTGTGTCTGAAAAGGGAGAGGCTGCTTGGGTTAACCCTTGAAGCCTGGGTGTGATGTCAGTCACTGTTCCCCTGGGCTGTGGCTCTGCCTCTGCCCCTGGCAGTTGGGAAATCTGTTTTCAGTAACCTTCAGTGCAGAGTTGAATGTGAATTAAGACCCTCCTGCATTTCAAAATATCAGGTCACCCACTCTCTTGAAAAGATGGAGAAAGTGGTATGGAAAGAAAGGCAGACTTCAAATTTATTCTGTCCAGCTTTATCAATAATGAATTCATGCATTTCCTTTTTTTTTTTAACTTTTTTATTTTTTCTTTCTTTTTGCAGGTACCACAAGAGCCAAGCTATTTACCTGGAGTCTAAAGAGAACACCAAGATCAGCTGTGTGATCAGTTCTGTGGGAGCCAACGAGGTTGTGACTGCTTTTCTTTGTCAGCAGAGGGGGGGAAGGAAATGGGGCTAAAGATTGATCCTTGTCTGGTGTGTAAAGCAGCTGAAGCCAAGATAAAATTGGCTTGAGAAATCTCTTGTTGAGATGGGAAGAGACTTGCTCTGTTTCTGAAGGATAATCCTGTGTTTTGCAAGCTCCTGCAGCACTTGGGCAAAGGGAGCACTTTGTAGTTTGCTTTCAGACTCCAGACACTTCAGGGAAAGAAAGAATAGATTTGAGTGCTCTTCTCCTCAATCAGCCAATGAAGGAACTTTAATTTGTTGTGGCAGCTAAGGGAAAACACTTTATTTTCCCCAGAATGGGTTGCACGTGGGATCTGTTTGTGTCACAGCAGTTCCCTTGCAGTGGCAGTTGTGGCACTTGGTTGGTTCTTCAGATAAAAGCAGTGCTAGTGTGCTTGTGGGTGCATTAAAATGTGTTAAAATTTATTACTGTAATTTAGCAAAATTAATGTATCATTCCATCATACTGTGGTGGAATATAAAATTGTACTTGTTTGTTTCCCACAGTTGCTCAAAGTTTATGGATTTTTGAATTCTTTTGGCAAGCAAAATATGTCAAATCCTCAGAAATGTTGCAGTTGGGAGATGATTATCAATGAATGTTGATTTTAATTTCTCTGGAGAAATAATTGAAGTAGAAATCCAGGAAAATACTAAATTTACTTTATATTGAGGGGTCCTCTATAAAGTAAATTTATAATTAAAATAATAGAGTTAAATCAATTTACTTGCCAGGCCTGTAGCTAATATATGAGAAAAAAAAAAAAGCTCAGGGTAAATCACAGGCCAACATAACTTTATAATCCTTTGCAGAAGGAAATATTGGACTTCTTCCTAAATTACTGCCATACTTAGGAGTGGATAATTCTTACTCAATGTATTTATTTATATGTGTTGAAATGTATTAGAAGGATGTAGTGCAGAGGAAATTGCTCAGATTTGATTTTTAAAGTACAGATTTTTAGACCTAAACACCTTGAAGGTGATTTCAAAAGCTCTCTGGAGGGGGCTGCCTTGGTGGCAGCAATTTGTCCTCTGGAACACGTGGTGTGAATCCTTCCATCCTTCCATGCAGGTGTTTTTTGAGAAGCCCTTTTATCTCCAGACACAATTTCTCTGGTACATTGTGGGAAATGCTTCATGGAACAGAATCAGAATAAGCTTTTCATTTGACTAATAGTTACTTGTCTGGGCAAATCCCAGGATAGATAATTTTATGATCTGTGGCTCTAGAGAGACTCAGTCTTGATTAGGCAGAGCTCAGTGCCACGGTTCTGTTGGGAGCTGTCGCAGGAGGAACCTGCTTTCCTGGTGGTGCTTCAAAGAGTCATTTTTCTTGAGGACTGTTTTGAGCAGGAAGTTAAGGAGGTGAAGTTAGCCACCTTCTTTTATTTTCTGCTCAGGTTGCAAATGCCTCCTGTGGGGAGGGAGAGGGGATTAACCTCATTGATCTGTGCCCCCTGAGGAGTTCAGCTCCGACACCAGGACACAGTCAATTTGTCTGTGTGTTGCTTGCTGCGAGTTTTCCCTTTCTCTCCTCTAATTCATCTCCCTGCCCCATCCTTTCTGCCCTTCCTTCTCCTGCAGATCTGGGTGAGGAAAACCAGCGACAGCACCAAGATGAGGATTTACCTGGGGCAGCTGCAGCGGGGCGTGTTCGTGATCCGCCGGCGATCGGCCACCTGAGCCTGCTCTGCCCCGCCCTGTCCTGGTTTCATCAGATCCCCAAACCTCTGCCAGGGGCTCACAGGCTGCTCACGCCTCCCAGCAGCAGGGAACAGTCCTGACCTCTGACGAGACACTTTGTGGCTGGCCACATAATCCCCGGTAGTCCTTAAACCTTTAGTGACGCCCGAGCACTGCCCTGGACTATTTCTGGATTTTTGCATCAAGCTTCTGTACGCTCTCTTTGTATTTTGGGTGACTGTTTGAGAAGACTTTGCATCATCCTCCTTTTCATTGGTGTTTCCTGGTGCACAGACAGAACTCGTGTGTCAAAACCATCATCATCATGTTTCTGTTGGGACTCAGACCAGTGGAAGAAGATTTGCTTTTCGAGACCTGAGGTTATTTGTGCTTTTTGGCCTTGTTTTCCTGCAAGGCTCAGGATTTTGGGCAAAAGATGAATCCTGCCAGGCTTCAGCTGCAGCTGAGAGATGCTTCCAGAATAACTGGTGCACAACATCAGCTTTATTGGATGGACTGTTGAAAGACTGGAGACTTTTTTAGGATGGTGTGAACAGCTCAGAAACTGCTGAAAATGCAGTGATTTTAATGTAGCTCAGAGTCACGCGTGGTTAGTCAGAAGCTTCCATTTCTCTTCACATTAAAAAGATCTTCAATGAACAAGCAGAGTATGTCTGTTTGCTGATACAATTACCTGGGATAGGTAGATGACTAAATTAAAGGAGTAATTACCTGGATTTTGCAGATAACAAGGCTGTATGAACTCTGTGTGTCTGTAATCACTCACAGATGTAGAGAGGCAAAAGATGAATTTCACTTTTTCCCCTGATGCTCAGAATCACAGGTTCTGGTGGCATCCTGCTGACAGGAGATACTGGATCTGTAGTGTCCTCCCAAGGAGGCTGGTACAGGGTAGGGAGTGGCTTTGACATGCTGTTACTGGAACCTTCATTCCCTGAAATGTTCTGCCAAGAGCTCCCCTTGAAGGCTCTTTTAATTGCTGGAGGTAACTCTGGGTTTCTACACTTGTCCTCCTGCAGCTCAAGTGAAAATGCCCAAATAATGACATTAAGGTGCTCCCTAGGTGTTTGAAGATGTGACTCTGGCATTCCTGTTATTCCCAGTCTTTTGCTGATGGCTGGAAGCACCAGTGCCATGTGTGAGTGCCTTGGCAGGAGCCACATGGTGCCCTGGCAGTGCTGTCACATCCCTGCCCTCTGTGCAGAACAACTTTGTGCTCCTTTGGATTGCTAGTCAAAAAGTTGTAATTTCTGTCTTTCTCAATATCTGTCACTTCGAGGCATCTTCTGGTTTTGCTTTTTTCTTGTTCACATCCATCCAGCCTTTGGTGTCTGGATAAATGGAGCCCAGGGGGGAGGGAGCTGCAATGGCTGTGCCCATTCCTCTCCTGCAGTTGGGGGGCAGTCACATCCCAAAAACTGGCACGGAGCTGAGTTCCTGATGTGACTGAGACACCTGACTTGCTTTTTGCTGTGTTTGGAGTTTTGAGTGGATCTGGAGCTCTGGCAGGGAAGGAGAGGGTGTTTCCCCCCCCTTTGACAATGTGCCATCTCTGCTGCAGCTTAGGCAGGCAGCACGCAGCAGGCTGCATTTTGTCAAGTTAACAGCTTACTTAATATAACTTCACATTCTCTGCACATGTCGCAGGTTTTTGATGAGGTGATGATGTACCAGACAGGATTTGTCACTGAGTCTTTAAATGAACATCGTTCTAATAATAAGAAGTGCTAAGGAAGTAGCAGGATTTATTTCCTGTCTGTATCACTTTATCAATACATATATTTGTGGGAATGAGTAGCTGGGGACTTGTGTTCAGTGTTGGGGGGCTGCTTTGCCAGCAGCCATTTGCTGCAGTGGTGTTCCCTGTCCTGGGGTAATTTGGGGAGGTCACAGAGGTGTGGCTGGGATGTCAGGGTGTGTTGGACTGGGAGAGGGGCTCCATGAACCCGTGGTCCATCAGGGAAGTTGGCAAACCCTGATCTCAAGCTCTTACATCGAGGATGTGTGAGGTTTGTACAACTTCCTGTTGTCAGAATTCCTGGCCAGTTTCTCCAGTGCCCCTGGGAAATTACCAGCCTTTGAACTGGTAATTTCTGCTTTTGGCAGCCCCGAGTAGGGGTTGTGCTGCTGTAAATGGCTCAAACTTAACTGCTGCACTGAAGGAATTTTGTTTATAGGCTCCTTCATCCTCAGTTCCTTAATGAAATGAAAGTCTGCCTTGCCTCTGTCGATCACCATAAACAGTAGATGTGTCTCACAGAGTACATGAATATTGTATCCTGGTTTTTTATCCTGTTCTGTAATGGCCTGAGCCATTCGTGAGGCTGGAAGTGATAAAGTGCATTGCCTTGCTGTGCATTTAGGGAAGCAAGTGCTTTTTTTAAAAAAATCTTAAAAGGAGGCACAAGTAGTTCTGTGGTGAGGATGAGGCATGTGGAGATCAAGAGTGGAGACATCAGCTGTAGAATTGAAGATTTCCTGCCATGGGTTGGAAAAATAGAGACAAGTTACTCGAGGAGATGGACAAGGTCTTGCTTGAATTCTAGGAGAAAATTGGCTTTTCTGTCTGCTCTTTGCCTGCTCATCATCAGTCTTGAAGGATCTCAGCCCTCTGAAGGGAAACAGCTTTGCTGCAGGTATGAAACAATTTAATCCTCATTATGAACAGCATTCAGAATAAAGTTAGGAAATGGCTTTAACTCATCCTTACAGTAATTTTAAAGAGAGATGAACCTTCTGCCAAAAATAGATTTAATTATTGAGGGTTAAATTGCAGTTGGCTGAGTCATATTAAGCTTTTTTTTTTTTATTGCCTTGAGAAATGGACAGTGGTGTTGATATGTGTAAAATAAAAAAGACATTTTCCCCCCAGCCCCCCCTTCCATTCTAATGGAAGGAAGGCAGATCAGGGAGCCAAATTCCAGGGAGATTTTGACATCACTCTCAACAGAAAGGTTTCCAAAGAGGCTTTTTCTAAGGACAAATGCTAATATACAAAATTGGCTTTTTAAGTTTACGTGCTCTGCCTGGCATTTTGTAAAGAGACAAAGGGATTTAATGACAGAAACCTTAATTGTTTTCCCTTTTGTGAATTTCTGGGGAACTTAAAGAAAATAAAGCCTAGACGAGTAAGAAATAGCTCTGTGAATAACTGAAGGTTCTTCCTCCTTCAGTAAAAAGAAAAAGCAGCATTTGTGTTCTTGTTCCACAGAAGCAAGCACTGAAATTCTCAGAAAATCTGAATGAATGTCTAAGGTTTGCTGTTACTATTTTTGCTTTGCCCAATTCTAAAACTAAGAATTTAATATGTAGTGAAATATTTGGAAAACAAAAGATGCACATTTCTATTTTTCTATGATTTATTGAAAATCTGTTGTCACTGAAATTTCAAATTTCATACAGTAAAAGAAATCCACTATTGTAATGTTTTGTTGAACGTGGAAAACCCCTTTAATATTTAATATCAGCTCAAACTTTGGGGATGCCAAAACATCTTAAGTGCCTATCACTTTCCAGTGGAATAATTCTGTTTATTTAGCTTCCTCCTTTTTAAGCAAGAATGCTTCTCTGTATAATATTGAATTTAATTTTTAAATAGGCACAAAGAACACCTTGGGTTTATGAAAACCAAACCTCACCCCAAAATATTTGGGGGGTTTTTCCCCCCCTCAATGTGATGCTAATAAATAAGCAGAAGGGGGAGAGTGGCTCAAAGAAGCCTTGGGACCAGCATTAAAATAACATGTAGGTGACAAAAGAAATGCAAAATATTCTTCATGGTGTATATCTAAACAGGGTGGGTGTCTCAACTCCCCTCACATAATTAAAATGCTGAACAGCAGCACAGGAAGAGTTACTTAAGCCTTTGGTTCTAAAATAGCAATGCTCTGAGCAAAGCCAGGCATTTGTAGGGCTTTGGAAGCGAGAGCTGTAACCCACGGGAAGCAGCTGCTGATTTATTCCATCAATCTCACATTTGAAAGCTATCAGTTCTCTGGATGCCTCAGGTAGCTTTGTCATTTTTCATTTAGTTCTAATTTGCATCCCCATGTTCTGCCCCGAATCTGGAGAAGGGGGGAAAAAGGCAGAATAATGATGAAATGTACATTTTTCATTTCACTTTTGTTAAAGCTCCTTATTTTTATTGAGTTTAGGATTCTTTGGAGGGTGGTCACTGCCTGCAGATCTCTGCAGCTTCAATGGCCAGCCCAAGTTGTGAGAGCTAATGAGCTTTTATTTAACAAAAAATAAATACAAATGCAAATCCAGGGGGCAAACTGGTGTCTTCTGCCCAGGTTTCTGCTTGATGGTTTGAATCCTGTTTGGAATTGGGGACTGAAGGGTTTTTAAGTGAACAGACTGGTGGCACTGGCTGACATAGGTTTGGAGGACACATGGATGGAGCTCCATGTCTGTTTCTATCATTAAATGAGGAGGTAAGTCATATTTTTTGTTTGTTTTGGGCTTTTTCCTTTTTTTTTTTTTTTTTTAAGTGTTTGATAAACGATTGATTTCTGTCACAGAGTTGAAGGCAGCTGCTGATCATGTCAAGTTCCTGTTAACACTGAAAAATTACTCGTTTTGGAGAAGAAATAGCCTTTAGCCCACGATCTAAAATTTAGTAACACTAACTAATAGCCACAGGAATATTTTTTTTTCTGATGTGATTAGAGAAGAAACATTCCAAACCTCGCACATCACGAGGCATCACGTAAAGGGGAAGGCTCTGAATACTGATGATACTAAATCATGTAAAGCAGTTCCACAAAATGAGTAGAAAAGCAGGAGGCAAAGATTCTGCTGGATTTCTGGGGTGGTAAAAATCTCATCCATTGAGATTGGGAATTGCTGAAACAATTAGTTCAACACTGTCTGGAAAACTGAGACATGAAGGAGAGTTTGACCTGGACCCTGGGACCCAGGGATGCTCAGTCTGTAATGGGATCTCAGCATTAGAATATTGATTAGGTCTCATTTTGCACCAAGCCTGGAGTTCTGCAGTTCAGGAAAGGGAAATGAAACATGGCAGGGTTGTTACCAGCCCTGCCTCAACCTCTTGGTCCCTTTCTCCCCTGAGGGAATTCAAAACTATTGATTTGTTTCCTCTTTCATTGAAATAACAATTTTGAGAAGAGCTTTGACAGTCTGGGTGAAATAGAGAAATGCAGTGTCTGTCCCCTGAAGATGGATAAACCCTGGTTTGTTCCAAGGAAGGGACAATTGGTGGCATTGCAGCCCTGCCACAGGGCTTTGCTCCTGCAGGATTTGATCCATCTGAGTAGACACAGACAGCTGCTTGTCTGCCATTTCCACGTGCTGTGAATATTATTTATATTTTTTTGCAGATATTTTGGGCTGCAAAGCTGCAGTGGTGGTGCTCTCATACCTGGGCTGCCTGTGTGGTGCGTATGGGCAAGGGAGGTGGGGCATGGAATCCTGGACTCTCCTTGGAGAGGATCATGGAATCACAGAATGGTTTGGGTTGGGAGGGACCTTCAAGATCATCTTCCACCCCCTGCCATGGGCAGGGACACCTTCCATTATCCCTGTCTGCTCCAAGCCCAGTGTCCAGCCTGGCCTTGGACACTGCCAGGGGCAGCCACAGCTGCTCTGTGCCCCCTGTGCCAGGGCCTGCCCCGTGCAGTGAGGAGTCTCTGGAGCAGTGAGCAGGACTGGGCACCCGTCAGTGCTAATCTGGCTGTCTCAGAGAATTCTGAAGGTTTTGTTTGCTCTGAAATTCCGTGAGGGCCTAAGGGAACATGAAGGATGCAGCAGGATGTGCTGGGCTGGCTCGTGGCAGCCTCTGCTGCCCAGTGCTGAGGGCCTTGGGGGGAATCTCATCCAGGTGCCTTGTAATGGATGTGAACAGCCTCACACACTGGCTGTGGCCTTCCTGAGGCCTGCAGTGCCTCTTTATCTTGTCACCCAGGCAAAGGTATCAATAACCCGCCCAGCCCCCGAGCAGAGGGGTTTCTCCCCATCCATCCTGCCTGGCAGGTGCTCCATCTCGATTATGCCTCAGCTCTGCTCTATCTGTCATGTTCCTGGGCAGACTGACAGAGCAGGAAGGTGCTGCTGGTGGGAGCTTTTCCTGCCTGCCTAATGGGACTGTAATTAATGGCTGCAGCCAGGCAGCCGAGCAGAGGAGCGAGCCCTCTCCTTCAGCCACCCAACCGAGCCGTGTTACACTCCCTGCTCAGTGCTGGGGCTGCATTTCACTTAAATCCTGAGGCATTGCTACCTATGATTCATGGATTATGGTGAACTTTGCTGCTTCTGCAGCCCTTGATTGTCCAGGGCCTGCCTGGCTGGATGTGGTGTCTCAGGTGAACAGGAACGTGGTGCTCTGGGTGTGTGCTTTGTCACTGGGGGGATGCCTCTGACCCAGCCCTGGACCCTGCCCCTCACTTGTTCCCTCGGTGAGCTGAGGGTGCTGCAAAGGGGCTGTGTCATGGGTTGCAGTGTAAAATGTAACCAGGGTTGTGTTATTCCATCACCATCTGTTGGAGCTGGGGTGGAGGTGGTGTAATCTGTCCATGGCCCAGCTGATAAAAATCAGCAAGAGCAGTTTCTTTATCTCTTCCATGACCCATCCTCCCTCCAGGGACAGATCTTCTGCTCATGGGCCATTGAGTCCACTGATAAAATTCCATCATCCCATTGAGAAATGCTCCATCCAGGGGGAGGAGCCAAACATCCATACCTGTATAAAACCCTGAAACTTGGAACAAACAGCTTTTTCCACTGGACTCCCAGAGGAAGAACAGGCACATCCATCACCACTGGACCTTCAGGGGAGGCTGCACCTTTCTCCAGGATCCCTGCTCCAACAGAGCCACATCTGCCACTCCAGGAGGGCTGCAGCCACCATGGAATGGCACTGCCACCAACACCCTGACCCACAGGGGGTAAGGTTGGATTCTGACTCTGTCAGTGGATTTGTTTGTTTTGTAATACTGCATGCTTGTTTTATTTGAGATCTCCTAATAAAGAACTGTTATTCCTATTCCCATATCTTTGCCTGAGAGCTCCTTAAATCCAAAATGATAATAATTCAGAGCGAGGGGGTTTACATTCTCCATTCCAAGGGAGGCTCCTGCCTTCCTGAGCAGACACCTGTTATTCTAACCAGGACAGGCTACCAGGACAATCAAAACTGGGACTGCTCAAAGTGCTGCTTTGGCTCTCACCCTGCTCCCTGCCCTTATAAATAGCAGACATGTCCTGCTGGAAGGGGTGCTGAGGGCGAGCTGTGCTGCCTGGGTGTTCACCCCAGCCACCATCACCACCAGAGCACAGGGGGAGAGCCTTGCTGTTCATCAGAAAATGAGATTTTTACCTTCCGTGTTTTTCGCTCTCAGCCCTGGCACAGCTCAGCTGTTCTCCTGAGGAAGTACCAAGGATCTGTCCCTCAGTGCTCCAGCCAAACCCTGCTGTTCCATGGGGTGTTGTCACAAGGCAAATTCACGGTGTCAGTGCCGCTCCCGCACCATTAATTGGTTTAATGAGCCTCTCAAATTGCTTTGGGGAGGAGCACAGGCTCCTGCTCGACCTTGCTGGCCCTGGCTGCTGGCTGGGTGGGCAATGGGGCTGGAACTCCAGCTCTTGGCCTTATTTTGGGAAGGCAGATCACTGTGGCTCAGCCCTGTGGTGGAATTTGGGGATGGAGGTGGTGAGCAGCCACAGCTCTGTGTGCGTTGTGATGTCAGGAAAATTAATCCACAAACACCAGAGGTTTATGTCCAGAAAGGAGACAGAGGAGTCCTTTTACTTTATTTGAGTAAAGGGAGAGATCATGGGGCATTCCCCTGGGGTCACTCAAATTTTTGGAGGATGCAGCCTCCTTTTTATCCCAATTTCCTGGAATTTCCCTCTCTCTTTCCCCATTGGCTGAGGTACTTGAGAGGTACTTCTTAGAACACCTGATACCTAAAATGTCCCTCTAATGTATATCCCTTCCTTTTAATTTTTTAATTCTTATGGAATTTATGGTTTTTCCCCATTGTTTCTTTCATCTTTCAATATCCAATTTCATTTATCAGCAAACCTACAGCTTGTTTGTAAGGCAAATACCTGTTTTCCATTCATCAATCAGTGGAATCCTTCCCATTGTTTCTTTTATCTCTCAGTGCTGGTTTTATCTCGATCTACAGCTTGTTTGTGAAGACAAATCCCTCATTCCTCTCAGTGACAAGGTTTCCTGAGACTCCACAGGTCTCTGGCTCCACACCTGGCTCAGGTGTTCCATCCCCTTGTTATAAACACATAATATTGGCTTTTTGCAAATATTAAAATGGATGCTATGTCTACAATGTTAAAGTAACTTTGCTATAAAAATACAGTTTTTATTTCTACCATTAACTAAACTTAGACATAGTAGTGAATGATCTGGTACAGTTATGCTTGTGGTAATTGAACTGCCTGCTTGGTTGGGATAACATCCAGTGGATGTATGATGAAGACCCCTGTTACTGATATGTCAAATATCAGCACTCGCCCTCTGTAGAAAGTGAGGACCAAAGCCCAAGCTGGAGGTGACAATAAGAACAGACTAAAACCACAGCCAAGAAATGAGCAGGCTCTAAAAAGTCAAACTCAAGGAGGAGCCATGATAAACAGTTCTCAGAGCACGTAAACTAGTTTGGGGGAAAGTTTAAATATGCATAATTGTTTATGAATATGCAATAGGCTGATGCAATAGAAGAGGTATGTTAAGGATGACTCCGAAATAGCAGGTATGCTCTTGGCTGAATGCCAAGCACCCGGCCACTAAACTTTGCTTTATCATCTTTGTCCCCTATTGTCCTTTATTAAACTTTGAAATTTTACCAGGAAAGTGAACCTCGTTTTTCACACCCTCACCCCGCGTGCTGCTCACCGAGCCAAACTCCTCTCGCGTTTCCAATTTCACACCGACCTGCTCTTGATGCTCACAAACAAACTCTCCTGTGTTCATCCCCCTAAAGAGCAGCAGAATCTGTTCTGGAGCGACTCTTCCCTGCTCTTCCCTGTTGCTGTAGCAATCGCCGGCTGCTGANAACTAAACTTAGACATAGTAGTGAATGATCTGGTACAGTTATGCTTGTGGTAATTGAACTGCCTGCTTGGTTGGGATAACATCCAGTGGATGTATGATGAAGACCCCTGTTACTGATATGTCAAATATCAGCACTCGCCCTCTGTAGAAAGTGAGGACCAAAGCCCAAGCTGGAGGTGACAATAAGAACAGACTAAAACCACAGCCAAGAAATGAGCAGGCTCTAAAAAGTCAAACTCAAGGAGGAGCCATGATAAACAGTTCTCAGAGCACGTAAACTAGTTTGGGGGAAAGTTTAAATATGCATAATTGTTTATGAATATGCAATAGGCTGATGCAATAGAAGAGGTATGTTAAGGATGACTCCGAAATAGCAGGTATGCTCTTGGCTGAATGCCAAGCACCCGGCCACTAAACTTTGCTTTATCATCTTTGTCCCCTATTGTCCTTTATTAAACTTTGAAATTTTACCAGGAAAGTGAACCTCGTTTTTCACACCCTCACCCCGCGTGCTGCTCACCGAGCCAAACTCCTCTCGCGTTTCCAATTTCACACCGACCTGCTCTTGATGCTCACAAACAAACTCTCCTGTGTTCATCCCCCTGAAAGCAGCAGAATCCATTCTGGAGTGACTCTCCCCTGCTCTTCCCTGTTGCTGTAGCAATCGCCGGCTGCTGAGCAGAGCGGGCAGGAGGAGCCAGCCCAGCAGCAGTGCAGAGCATCCTCCTCTCCTGCCTGGGCACTGCTGTGAAGGACATCCAGGGCCTGCTGCTGCCTGTCTCGCCACTGATTTTACCCTCACAGTGGTTTTGAAATAGAAATCTCAAAGGTTTCTACAGAAAGAAGTAAATGAGAACAAACTTGGTGATTCATTCGGGGAGGCTGAGGCACAGGGGAGCAATGATCAGCCAAAAGCTGGGAACTGGCATTGTAACTCAGCTAGAAATCACATTCTCCTTCCTTAATTTAGCTTTTTCTCTGGGCTTGAGGGCAACTTAACCTTCCTTAAGGCTTTGCTGTACGTTTTTGGCTATGTCAGAACTTCACCTACCCCTCAGAGCACATCATCTCTCCAGTGTCACACTCTTGGCCTTCTCCATCCAGCTGGACAGGCCAAGGCTCGCTCTGGAGCAGCTGACTGGCTGATTTCTGCATTACCAGCTACATTTGGTAGTTGAGAGTGAGAAGCTGGTTGCACAAACCCTGGGAAGAGAGCACGTTTCCCTTGGCAGTGGGTGGAGATCACGGGGATGTTCTGTGAATCAGATCCCTCGAGAGCTGCTGGCAGATGGCAGCTCCCTGGGAGTAATTAATCATTTGTTTGTCCAGGATGTTGAGTGTGCAGTGGCAATGTCCAGACAGATTCTAGGTGAAGCTCAGACAGGACCTGTGGCCCTTGGAAAGGAGGATCTCACTCTCCAAGGTGGAACACATTAGCTAAACACAATAAAATCCATCCTGAAGAGACCACTGGCTTTCTCCTTGCCCCCTTCGGCTTCCCCAGGGCATCAGGCAGCTAAAGGATTGCAAAAGGAGAGGAAGGAAAACTGTCTGAAATCTGTGGGCTTTGATTTGCTGTGGAAGATTTTTCCCCTCAGCTTGGGACGAGAGGAGAACATATTCAAAACCAGAAAGCAAATGCTTGTAGGTGGGGTCTGTAAGGAGCAACAGCCTCAGTCGAATTTTCTCCTGGGGAATGAGCAGCAGCAGAGTGACAAAGCTCTGCTGGTCACTGTCACTGGGGAGCTGAGCACCCTCTGCCAGGGGGACACGTGGCACAGGTGCCATTTGCAGACAGCATCGCTCTCCCACCACCCCTCCAGCCCCAGCAGGGACAGGAGAGGTCAGGCAACCTCCCTGTTGTGATTGGTTTTTGTTTATTGTAAGGCTTTCCTCTGGATATCTTCTCCAAATCCTCCTTCCCAAAGCAGCAGTCTCAGCAGGGAGGTGGAAGCACGGGCAGGATGGGGATAATCAATGAGGGGAACCCCCTCCCTTCCTCAACTCTGAGGCCTCTGTGCACAGTTTAAAGTGGGGAAAGAAAGACATCTGTGCCAAGGATTTGTCAGGCTTGTTCCTGGCAGATAAGCTGGTTTTACCGAGTGGCTTGACATGTAATTCCACACGGTGTGTAGATGTTTGTCTTGTGTTTACCTAAAGGAAGAGCTTTTCTATCAATCCGTAAAAAATTAACCCTGTGTACTGGTTCATTTCCTCGGTGAAGAGTGGGAAGATCTGTCAAAATGTCTGGCTTGCCTGGAATGAGGGTCCTGCAGAAGACAAGTGGCATTAATGTCTTTGAAGGTGTTTCATTTAGGAGTAATGGAGTCCCCAGGCTTTTGGGGGCCCCATTAATTGAACTGAAGAGGTTATAAAGCCTAGAAGGGAAATGCTGTTCAGAGCTGGACAGGCAGAGACACTCTCAGAGGGAGAGGGTCAGATAGGTTATTTCTACTGTAAAACAGCATCAGAAAGATGTGAAGAATTATTCCTAAATTACACTCCTCTGCCTGGATCATTTTAGGGAAGTCAGTAAGACTTGGAGGTTTGCTTCTAGGGGAGAAAAGGGTTTGGGTCTGAATTTTAGCTTAATGGTTCATGGAAAGAAACACCCCTCCCTCTGCTCTCTAATTCATCAGGCAGGTTTGCAGGACCACAGAAATGAGTAATAGTAATTAAAAAAATAAGTCAGGAAACTTATTGAAGCTTCCATATTTGTAGTGCTGCAAGTCATCACACAGTGCCACTTCTCTGAGGAAAAACTCGTGTTCAGAAAGTGCCTCCTTTCAGAACTGAAAATGGATCCTTGACAATGTGTATTTTTCCTACCAGGGACAGAGTGTTTGGATGGAGATGTGTTTTCTGCCTGAGACACTAAGCACAGTGTTCCTCTTGACAACTCCATGTTGGTTTTTAAAATGTTTTTTTTTTTATATAATGCCCTTTCTCTTCTGAAGGTTCTCAAGCTTTTGTAAAAGTGAAGAAATTGCCCTGCTTGTGAGGAAACAGGCAGGGAGCTCTGGTGCCTGCACTGCTGGCAGGTTCTCGCTGTTGTTTGCCCCAACTTGCCAATAACCAAATAAAACATCTGTTAATCGCCCTTTCTTTGCAAAATCCACTTATTTCATAAACACCAGGGAGTAGGAGGGTGAGTCTGCTGCTCACGTTGAGGTTTGACCTTGTAAATGCAGGTTTTCTTGCTAGAGATCTGCTGCTGGGGTCAGTGATCAGAACAAAATGTGTTTAGAGCTTGCTGCCTCACAGGAGGAGCTTTCTGTTGTGGGAGATGATGTTTTGGCCTTGGACACCTCCTCTTATGGAGCTCCTTTGTCCTTCTCCTGGGAAGCTTTCAAACTCGCCTGAGGTTCTGGATTGGCTCTGAATGAAAGGTGTTGTGCATCTGAAGTGCCCAGCCCAAGGGCTCTCCAGCAATGCAAACAGCCAGCAGCACACAAAGCCATTAAACCTCAAGAGCCTGGGAGTGATTACCTGGAGACAGATCGCAGCTGAGTCCTGCAGGACCCGGCTTTGTCTGCAAAACCACCCCCGGCAGGTGGGAAAAGTACGGGCAGGTTTTGTTGATTCATCAGGGTGGGTGGTTTGGTGTCTCAGCGCAGCGCCAGGTGAGGGAACGAGCAGGAATGAGGTTGAGGAGGCGGGAGGGAGATGTTTGAAAGAGATTCTGTGCTTGCCCCCCTCTGCTGAGGCACTGTCCCCCTGCGTGGTGGGTCTGAGCCCCTGGAATTTCCAGCATGATTAATGGCCCCCGTGGCTTGTGTGAAAAATGAGGTTCACTTTCCTGGTAAAATGCAAAATGTTTAATAAAGGACAATAAGAGACAAGATAATAAAGCAAAAATTTTATGGCCGGGTGCCTTGGCATTCAGCCAGGAGCACGCCCTAGCTCAGAACACACTCCTTTAAATGCACCAACAGGTTGCATGTTCATAGACCCTCATGCATTATTCAAAAACATTCCTTTGAGTTCCCCCAACCTGCCCTCCCCATTCCATCCTGTAAATCAACGTTTTTTATTTCTCCTTGAGACTCCTTCCTGTACCACACTCTCTGATAACAGATGATCAATAAATTCCTTCCTTGGGACTCTGGTGTCCATCACCAACATCTTCATCCACATAGGATAATCCAAGAACGTCAAGAATTTCCTGATTATCTTTACCATTCCCTGAGTTACTTACAAAAGCTTTGTTACATTATCATGTTGTAGCCCAAAAAAAATATATTTATCACACTACTACTTCTAAGTTTTGTTAATAGCAGAAATAAAAGAAACTATATTAATACAGCAAAGTTTCCCAACATTATACATATAGCTTTTATTTTAATATTTGCAAAAAGCCAATAATATAATATATATTTATAACACTTGTATCCTGAGAGCAGATACACGGCCTGGAGGAGCCAGACCTGACCTCCTCAGGTCCATTTGCAGACTGAAACCCCAGAAGTGCAACTCCTGTGCTGCCTTGGAGCTCCTCCATCTCCTGGCACTCTTCCATGAGGAACAAGGAGCTTTATTTTACCTCTTGGTACCACACCAGCTGGAGCAGCTTCTTCCAGGGTGGGGAGTCTCTGCTGAGCCAGGAGGCTGCTTGGAGTTTAACATGCACATCCCTCCTGTGGCTTAGAAGGCTGCATCTACGTTTTTAGGGATTTTTTTTTTTTTCTCCAACTTATTGAGGTACGAAGGGAAGATTATGGCACTTGATGATTTAATCAACATAATCTCTAGATAAAACATGCTTATGTTATACTACCGGGAGATATTAATTTATGCTGGTTTGCTTCTCCAAAGGTAAATTAAATCATTAGTTTTAAGACTGGATTAGTTGCACATGTGCCCTGCCTCTTAAAAAGGCAGTTAGGAGTTCTTAAAAGCTTCTTGGCTTGTCATTTCTCGGGAGTCATTGAATCCCTTTGGTGCAGGTGCCATGAAATGTGGAACTGTGGTACAGTGCTTAAAGGTGGGACCCGGGACATGCCCCCTCCTTGTCCAGGAGCAGCATTTTACCAGCTCAGTAATTCAGAGAAGGCTTTGCCCCAGCTCTGGGAAACCAGAACTGCCCCTTGGACCCAGCCTGCGCCTTGAGCTGGTTCCCTGTGTGCCGGAGGAGAGCAGCCGGGAGCAGGGTCCACATCCATCCCCACTGGAGAGAGCACAGGGACACTCACCCAGGGCATGTCCAGCGTCCAAGGCCAGGCTGGGTGGGGCTTGGAGCAGCCCGGGCGGTGGAAGGTGTCCTTGGAAGGAGAGGGGCTTTAAGGTCCCTCCCAAACCATTCTGTGATTCTGTGTTCTTGTGCTTGGGTGACCTTGGAAATTCAGTGGGTACCTCTGAACTGCCTGAAAAGCCCCCCAAAATGGATCACTGAAGCTCCGTGAGGGCAGAACAAGAACTGAGAGCAGGAGAGACTCACCGAGGTGGGTGGAAGATGTCACAGCTCTTCCAGACAGGCAGGGAAACTGAGGCACAGTCTGCCTCTCCTCACGGAGGGCAGGAGCAGCACGCAGCAGTAAAATCTGGGTGTTTGATGCCAGCGGCTCCTCCCGGAGTCTCTGGATTTGGAGCAGATGTGCTGAGCGGAGCCAGTGCCGTTCCCCTTGGGAATGCCCGGTGTGGAGGGCGGGCTCCAAGCACTGAGGTGCCCCGACAATGCCTCCCCCCGAGCCAGGGGGAGGAGAGCTGCCAGAGGCCCTCACAGCAATTTCAGGGCTATTAAGGATGTGCTAATGAGCTTTCTGCACGGTTTTCCAGCACTCCACTCCCCCGGCTCTGCCCATGCATTAACACCTCCATCCCGGGAGGACAGCAAACACTCCGCTGGAGCTCCGTTTATCCTGGATCTGGGCATCCCCAGGGCTGCTGCAGGGGCTGAGGTGAGGCCTTCTCTCAGCTCTCCACCAACACAGAGCCGGTGCTCAAGGCACCTCGAAGGAGCAATTGCTGGCCCCCCAGATGTGGGGGAAAAAGCCTCCTTGCATTAATGAGCTGCTGAAATAGTGCTGTGGCTGAAGAGAGAGGCACAAAGTGCTGCTGCCGGAGCTCTCAGCCATCCATGGGCTCTGTGCTTGTGGAGCATCCCGTGTGGGAAGGTCTCCGTGCAGCCGGCCACATCCCTGTGCTGTTTGCTGCTCCTTCCCGGGGCTGTTTTCCCGGTGGGTGCTTGGGGCTGGCTCTGCTCGGCACATCTCATCTTCCTTCCCCCGCTCTGCTCTGCCTCTCTGGATCCCGGGGCCATCTGCTGCTGGCTGCGGTGGGTGTGCTTCAAATGTGGGGCTTTGGCTCTGGCACAGCCAGGATTGCTGTTCCCTATGGGACAGGGCCAGAGCTGGGGGAAGGAAACTTCCATATCTCCGTGAAGGTCGGGACAGGGATGAGTTCATGAGTTTGTGCATCTCGTGAAGGGTGGGAAGCAGGTGTGGAGCTGCCCTGAAGCTTTTCCTGCTCTAGCTCTTCCCATTGTGTTGCTGGGCGTGGGTGCCTGTGCAAAGAGCACAGAGAGCCCTTCGTGCTTCACCACTTCATTTTTTCCCATTTGAATATTCGGAGGTGTTTTTCTGCTTGTCTATTTAGGGGTGAGTGTCTCCTCCTGTGCACGGTACTTTTGTACCTGATTTATTGTGTGATCTCTGGGATTAAATGTCAACACAGGAGGGCTGTGTCTGCTCTGAACTGGGCACTTCCTGGAGCTCCGGAGGCATTTTGGGAATGAAATCAGCTAATATGGCCCTTTGCCACCCTGTGGATGAGCCTGGTGGTGTGTTCAGCCCTTCTCCAGCCACCTCTGGCCACAGGCACCCTTGAGGAGCATCCCTGGGGCTGAGCTCTTGCCCTTCCCATGGAGGCCCCTCTGTTCCTGTGTGACTCTGTGTGTGTCCAGCTCCTCAGGGGCTGAGTTCTGGGGCTGTGCCTTTCCCCTGGGTGATGCCCGGGCAGGGAATGCCCACACGAGGTGGAGATCACCTCCCTGCTGCCACGTGGGTGGCTGTCTTACCCAGAGAGGAGATGGAAAGGTGCCCAGCTGGTACTTGTCACTTCTGACATCCAGGATGTGTCATTGGCAGAGCAAAAGGGGAACAATGTTATTTTTGGCTGGATGAGGCTGTTTTCTCTCTATCCAAATACCACAGGCTGACACGAGGTGCTGCTGAACACTCACTCTGGTTTATCTTTGCCTTGGTGAACGAGGGGGAAAAGTACTTTTCTAAATTGTAAAGAGAGAATTTGTAGTCTTTCATTCTGGCAGAGCTTTGGCAACAGAGCTGGTGTGCAAGGTATATTTTGACTTGGTTTATGTCTCTTTCAGGCTGCTGATGGCTCTGCTGCATCTCCCATGCAGCCATCCAAGACTTGTCCTGCAGCCAGAGGGTCCAGGTGAGTGTTGGGGAGTTGTGCTGCCACAGAGATCTTCACACTCCAGTCCTTGCTCTGCAGCCTGGCAGAGAGGGAGCCAAAGCAGGTGGGTTTGGAAGAACAGGAGAGGTGGGAATTCCTGGCTCCCAGGAGGGAGCAGCAGTGGGAGAGGGGGGATCCCACTGATGCTGAGCCATCCGTGCCTAACACAGAGAGATCAAACCCTGAGACAGCAGGATTGTTAATTGAGGTGTTTGTTTGAAGTTGAGTGGACAGGAATCACATCTCAAAACTGTAAAGAATGAGCTTTTCAGCCCTTTTCCTTTCCACAAAACAGCAGCAACATCTCGGCAGGGATGTCAGGGCGAATCTGTTTCACTGACAACAAGATTGTTCTGTCTAGACGGGGAAGCGCCGCCAAACCGAGGGAGGCTGAGGAATAATTTAAAGCCAAAATACTTTACAGACATTACATTTAAAAATAAAAGCTGGCTTGACACAGATGATGCTTGATGGATAGCTGGTGTGAGGGTGGGACGGCGGCTGGCTCTGACACAGAGCCTGGTGGCAGGGGCTGGCAGGTGTCACTCGGGGTGACCCAGTGGCTGCTGACCTGTCACCCTTCTCTGGTTTCCACCAGAATTGGTCCATGGGGGCATCTGAGTGGCCTGTGGAGCTCAGTGCAGGGATACTCTGCAATATCTTGAATACTGAGGCAGCTGCCCAGCCCTCCCTGCCCCCTCAGTGCCACCTCCTGACATTCCAGGGAATGTCGGAGCAGAAAGGTGGGTGGGTGGGAGATGAGTCTTGCACTCCCTGGATGCCTGGGGGGGCTGGCAGCCAGGGCTGTCTGAGGCTCAGGGGTGTGCTGGTGAGGTTGCAGCCCAGCCAACATAAGGAATTTCCTTTCCTCTGGCAGAAGAAGAAAGATGAAATATTAAAAGCATGGCTCAAGGGCTGCTGTGTATATATATATATATTATCTTTTTTTCCCTTCTGCTCAGCACTGCTTTGGTGTTGCTCAGAGACAGCAGCCAGTCAGAGCAGGAGGGATGCCAGACTTCAGGAGAGAGCAGGGAGTGGAGCTGAAGCAAGGGAGAAAGAGGAGGATTGTCTCAGGTGGGTTGATTTCAGGGCTCAGGGTGAATGCTGCCACTTCAACTCCACCACAGGCTTTAAGACTTGAGTTTTCTGTTCAGCATTAGGAGACAAAACCTGGTTTTTTTGCCTCTGTCTCTGCAGGTGAGGGCAGTGCCCTCTGAAGCAGGAGGACACGTCCACGTGGGCCACTGTCCTTGGCTGAGGGAGGATGGGAGGAGAAGAGGGCCAAGGCATGTGCCAGCTCCCCCTGGAGAAGCCCTGCAGGCTCCCAGCTTGTCATTTGTGCCATCCTGGTGAGTTCAGGGGTCCCTGATGGCTTTCTGGAGTGGTGGTGCTGTGAGGCTCATGTGAGGTTTCTCCCAGGGCCAAGCTGTTCCCTTTGTTCTGCTGCTGCCCCTGGGGCAGTGAGGCTCGCTGGCAGCAGGGGCTGTGCCTGCACCCAGGAAATTGCCAGGCTCACCCAGCAGTGCCCGGGTGGGCAGCAGGAAGCAGAATCCCAAAGGAGCCTTCAGGGCAGTGCAGGAGGTGACACTGAGCGAGGGAGGAGTCGGAGGGATCCAGTTCAGGTGTCCCAAGCTGCTCCTTCCTCGTGTGCTCCTGCTCTGTGCCAGCAGGTCTTGATCCTCAGGGATGTGGGGAAGGGAAGATGCAGGGACTGGGCCTGGGGCAGGGATAACTTTACCCCTCTGCAGGCACCGACAGCGAGGGCTGCTTGTTGGCTGATCCAGGATGTGCCCAGAGGAAGCAGGCTGGGTTCACAGCCCCTCGCTGGAGCTCACAGATTGGGAGGAGCTGTGAAACCGAGCTTGACCTCGACTCCAGCTCCAGCTGCTGCCTGGCCTCAGCTCCTGTGTCGCCTCTGGCAGGGCAGCGTGGGGACAGGCAGCAGAAAGGGGACTTGATGTCCCTTTTCTCACAGCCTTGTGCATTCCCCTGCCTCCTGCTGCCTGTAAAACACCCTGTGATTAATTACACCGCTCTGCAGCCGCCGAAAATTTATTTAGAGTGTTGTGCTTGCTGCTGCTGCTGCCACTTACACAATGGCAAATGTGCTGTGGCTGCTAACGGGTCACTGAAGGGGATCACACCACTGGAGCTGCTCTGGGAGCAGGGCAGGGAGAGGGAACACTGCCAGGAAGGTGAGACAGATCTGTTCCAGTAGAATGGGCTATGGTGCTTGCAGGAAATTGCTTGCTTCCCTGATAGCATCCAACTACTTTAATAAATCAATTTTTCCACTAGTTTGTTTAGCTTGAGCTTTCTCCTCCCTGCATCCCAAAAATTAGTCTAATAGGACTTTTTTATCACTGAGAGGTTTGGAAAATATTTTCCATCAAGGATTTCACTTTCCTTGGGGTGCTCAGAAAAAGAGGGGCTGAGGGAGTTGTCAGCTGAAGAAAAGACTCTCAGAAAAAGCCTCTCTAAAAATGCTACCAAAGGCATGCAGAAATCAGCCCTGCTGTTGAATTTTAATGTTTCTGTGGGGCTGGCTTGTGTGAACTGAAGCAGGTTGTGTTTATTCTATAGAACTCTGTGGGTATCTTGCTCTGCATGTCACCCCCTCAGTGCACTGAGAGCAGTTCAGCTCGAGGAACCATCACCAACACTGTTATCTTTATTGCCAGTCCTGCCTGATAAATCTGCTCCCTCCAGGATGGCTGAGCCCAGCGAGTAGCCCAGACCTGTGTGTGTGTTCAGGAGAAAGCAAAGCTCGTGCTCAGGAGCTGCTTGCTGGGATCCCAACAGCAGGTGCTTCAAACAACCCCAAGGGCTGCTTTAAAAACATGGAATTTGCAGATCTCTGCACAAGCAGTCCCTGGCTTTTTCCAGCACATTGGGATTCAGGTGGTTCTCAGAATAGAGGGGCAGAAATGTGCTGCAATTCCAGCCCTGCTGTCCTTCCCCACATTACACTGCAAATTCATTGCAAAACTCAGCATAGGATCAGTGAGTTGTGCTGGGCTTTGGCTCCCCGAGCCCAGGGCTGCTTTACTGAGCTGTCCCCATGTGGGCAGGTGTCTGGTATTTGATGTCCTGCAGGGCAGAGCAGAGGTGCACGTTCCTGGCACAGGGAGAAGCTGGGCTGGGATCCTTGGCTCACAGATCCTTATCCGTGGTGGCAGTTTCCCTGGGTCTCAGGTGCTGTGGGATCCAGGAGCCCTTCTCTCATCCCTGCCAGCTTCCTGGCTCCCTGCTGGCTGTGGCAAACAGCCGTTCCCTCCCTCCTGCTGGACTGGTACCACTTTTCCCCTCCATTTCAGCCCTCACGGTGACATCCCTGGCTCTGGGAACTGAGAAGGTGCAGACCACAGCTGGCTCCTCCTGGAGTCCTGACAGCTCCCAGGGCACCAGCAGCTCCCCTGGTTTCTCTCTGCTGTATCTGGCACCCCTGAGCTGTCCAGAACCACCAGGATGCTGTGGATGCAGCCTTGGTTGGGAAAGGGATCACTCATGGCTTGGAGCATCTGAGGATAAACGAGTCAGGTGTCACTGCCTGCACCTGCCACAATGGCTCTTGCTGAGGGATGGAAACTCTTGGAGGAGGTCCCCCTTTGTCCCCCTCTCTGGGCAGAAGGGGCTTGTGGAGCCTGGTAGGGGCAGAGGAGCTCTCTGGGGAGCAGAGGTGTCCCCAAGCCCCTGGCCCTGGGACCTGCTGCCATCCTGGGGCTGCAGTGAGGGGCTGTCCCTGCCCCAGCAGTGCCCTGGCAGCAGTGGGGGCACAGGGCAGGCACTGGGGAATGCAGAGAGCTGCCTCCCTGCTCCCTTCTGAGGCCACAGGATGTGTGAGAGAAAGTGACTTTTACAGAAATAAAGGAGACTTCCTTTTGGGTCAAGTGCTCTGGAAGGGAACAATTTTGAGATGAAAGGCTTTTTGCTCTGGTAATACAGATTCACATTGCCTAGGGGGAAGTCTGCCTTATGCCAGGCTGTTTTTCCCTCTGGGGGCATTGCGATTGCAATTGAAGATGAATTTTCAACATACAAAAGAGAAGAAGAAAGCTGAGAGAAGACTTTAAAACATATCAGGGGTTCTCGTGGTCTGTTTTAATTTGTCAGCTTGTCTCTCTCGCTTGTAACATCCCTGTTGGGTGCAGGGATTGTTCCTCCTCTTCCCTTTGTGACTTGCTCCTTCCCTCTGGCATCTTCATCAATCCCAGGCTCTGCTTTTAGTATTTTTCAGGTTTTTTCTTTTTCTTTCTTTTTTTTTTTTTTTTTTCCCTTTTTTTGGCACCCAAGGCTGGTTGACAGAGCAGCAGGAGCTCCTGTGTGCTGCCCTGGGTGATCCCTGGACTAGAAGAGATCGGAGGATCACAGAATGGTTGGGGTTGGAAGGGTCCTTAAAGGCCATTGAGTTCCACCCCCTGCCATGGGCAGGAATGTCACCCACTGGAGCAGGGATTTGGTGGCAGGGGGTGAGGAGAGAGCAGCCTTCAGCCTCAGGAGCAGCCAGGTGATGCCCCAGGAAAGGGCTGGCACGGACCCTTTCCCTGTCAGTTTATAATTTAAAGAGTCTCTTTTGAAAACATGTTACATTTGGCTTTGGTAAGGCCGCAGGAACCATCAGAGTGTTTAATTTCTCTGCCTTCTGCTGGTTTCTCCCCCTGCCCTGCAGGGATGAGGCACACGCTGGGCTCTGCTGCTGCTTAGTGTGAAGTGCTGTAAAACCCCGGCATTGATTTCTCAATCAAAGGTGTCTGTTTGCTCCTCGCTCTGTGCTTTAATGCCTGAAAATCCATTTTTCACTCCCCAACAGTTTGCTGTAAGGTTTTTAAATCAACTGTTGTGCTTCAGAGCTCTGGGAAGGGAATGGATTCAGTCGAGCTGGCTCACCAGTGAGTTTTGAACCAGACAGAAAACAGCCAGAGCCTGTGGGGGCTCTCCAGTCTCAGGTGAGACCTTTGCCTGTGCATCACTGTGGTTGGTACAGGATGACATTGTTCTCCTTATTCAGCTTTCTCTCTTTGGAAAGCCGTGGGTCTCCCTCCTGCCCCAACAGTGACCCTGGCTCAGCAGCTCTGTGCCCCCCAGGCTTTGGGGACTGCGGGCTGAAGTTTCAGGGTGTCCTGAAAACAGATGCCAGAAAAACCTCCAGACTTTTATGTTCTATTCCAAAGGAACAGCATGTTCCCACCTGCCCTACCCATGTTTTCTTGGCCATCACAGCGTTTGCTCTCTGTTTCCAGGGCATTGTGCTCTGCTGCTCTTCAGGGGCTCTACAGCTGCCCCAAGCCTTGCCGAAGTGCAGCTGCTTTTGGAGAGGAACAGCAAGGAATGCTGCTGCCCTGGGCTGTGCTCCTGCAGGAATTGCAGCTGGGAAAGCTGCAGCAGCTCCTGCCTTGGCCTCTGCCCCCTCCATCAGCTCTCCTTGATTACAGTAAGGTAGAAAAGATGTTTAACCCCATCTTTCCCTTTGCTAGAGGAGGGCAAATACCATGGAAAATCCTTTCCAAAGGTGGGAGTGGGGCTGCTTTGCAGCCCTGGGAGGTGCTGGTGGAGGCTGAAGGAGAAGGCTGGTGAAATGCAGGTGACTCCTGGTGCTAATTGTATGCAGCAGATTTATCTGGAAGGAGCTGAAGGATGTGCATCAAGGATGTCTCAGCTATTCAAGTGAGAAATCAAATTAAACTTTGCATCAAACAGTGGAGCTGCTCTGTGCTGGGAGTTGTGTCTGATCCATTAAGGTTTCTCCGTGCCAGGCCCCCAGGAGTCAGTGGAGAGGAAAACCAGTGCTCAGTGTCAGGGGCTGTGTTTGCTGCTCACCTGGATGTGTTAATGATGTGGGCAGGAGAAAAGGGGATTAGTGCTTTCACCTTCAGGATACCTGTGTGAGGAGTGGGGAGGGGCACAGTGGCTCCAGAGCAAAGCCTGAGGGATCCTCAGGGATCAGCCCCAGGGAGCTGGAGGTCTGGAAAACGCTCTTGTCCCAGTTAGCTGTCTCCTGATCTCCCAGTAATAGGCTGGGACACAGAGCCCCTTGGGAACCCTGGGGTGTCTGGGCAGCAGCTGGGAGCCATTTGAAGGAAAGCAAAACTATCAGCATCACACAGAAGTGTGGCTCTGACTTGCTTCTCATCAGGCACAAGGCCACGTGTGCTGCAGGCAAGGGAAAGATCTGGACAGCACATTGCTCCCTGCACAGGGACAGATTGCTCAGAGGCTGGATGGAGCAGACTTGGCATGGGAGAGGTGGCAGCCCAGAGGAAGCTGCCAGCCTGGTGCCAGGGGAATCATCTGCTGGGAATCTGTGCAGGATTTTGGCTGCAAAATGATTTCCCCACATGGCACCAGAGGCTCTGAGCGCTCCCAGGTAACCAAAGCTCATCCAGCTCTCACCATGGTGATGGTGGGATGCACCAAAGAGCTGTCAGGAGGAGGAGAGGAGCACTGAGCTTCCTGCAGTGCAAGTGCTGAATGCCAAAGGGCTCTCTGCCTCATGTACAAAGGCCCAGCTTGGCAGCTGCTCTCTGCTTTGGGTCTCTCTTCATCCCTGATGCTCTGCCTTGGAAGCCCCAGCTTGGTATTTAAAAGCCATTTTGCAGCACTGCTGCTCTGGTGCCAGGAGTAAAATCGCTCTGACCCTGGGATGTACGGACACATCCTGGTGATGGAGCAGCCCCGTGACAGGCAGGGCTGAGTCTCCTTGGGTGTCCTGCCACTGCTAGGGCTGGATTAGGGCTCTCCAGCCAAGTTAATATCGTCCCTTCTTCCTTTTCTGTCATCTTACAAGGATTTTCAGGAATTTAAGATGCTAAACCCCAATTAGGCAACACTTATTAATTTCCGAGATGTAATTTATTTACAGAGTGTTGCCGTTTGCAGCAGCAAGAGCCGGTAATTGCTGCAGTTTGCTTTCCAGGCTGGGATCTGAGAGGCTTGAGAAGCCTGAGTGTGGCAGCCAGGGCTGGCTCTGGGTGGATCCTGCCTCGCAGGGATACAAGGAGCTGAGGAAGGAGCTGATCCTCACCCAGACACCCCAGCTTTAGCTTGAGGCAGTCCTGTCCTGGGGCATGGAAAGGGGCCAGGGGCAGGACTGCCATCCTCTCGTCATGGCAGCATTACCCACGGTGCCTTTGCTGTCTCAGTTGTTCCCTTTCGTTTGTCCTGGAAGGATGTGGGTGTCCTCATCCTGCTCCAGAGTTCCTGCAAGGCTGGATGGGCACCTCACTGCAGATCTGAGGGCAGAGCTGCAGGAAATCAATGAGGCCAAAGCAAATGAGGCCCTACACGCTCGTCCTTGAGGCTGCCAGAGCCAGAGATGGCATCTGTGCAGTGTGGTGGCTTCAGGCTGTGCGTTTGCCTTCTCCCCCTGGCACAGGCTGCTGCTCAGAGCTGCAGAGATGCTGAACCAAAGCTCTGCTGATGTGCAGCCTTGTGACCAATTCCTCTAGAGCTGCCTGAGCTGTTTGCTTGGGACACTGGCTCCTCCAGGATGAGCTGGGCTGTGGGGCAGAACCCTCCAATTTTATCCCCATTTTGTCTCCAGCTGGGGCTGGATTGAGAGGAGGGAGCAGCCTCCTGTGTTTTAGGGATGGAGAAGCTCTCCTTTCTCAGCTCATGGACCACTGGGCTGTGTCTTGCCATCTGCACCTTCAGGAGAGTCTCCCTGATGGCTCTTTAGGGAAATCAGCTGGAGGTTCACCAAAGTGCCAAACCACTGCCTCCACCTTGTTATGCTTCCCAAGGATCACTGGAAAATGGGGAAACAGAGCTGCTCCCCTTCCCCTCACATGGGATGGGATCTGCTGGGGGTGACTGTGTTTATGTAGGACTGTGAGGTCCTGGTTTTGGTTTGGCTGCAGAGGCACTGCCAAAACTCCAATGATTCCTGCAGACTTTGACAAATAATTGCAAAATACTCTGTTTTTATCTTGTGGCTGCCTCCTGAGAGGCCCCTCCTCCTCAGCCCCACTGAGCCTGCCAAGGAACAGTTGTACCCAGCCACCATCTCCAGTTGAGCCATAGTTCCTGTTTGTGGGCACAGGAAGTGTTCCAGGCTCCAGGAGCGGGTAGGGATGGAAGCCTGGGTGCATTGGCCATCTGGAATCCTACTGGGCCATTTGGTACGGAGGATCTTGGAGGAAGAGCCTCTGGTGCTGCAGTGAGCTCTGTGCTGCTGGGATAATTTCTGGGAGCTTGTGCAGGCAAGTCCTGGCTTCTGAAATGCCTGAAACCAGTGAGTTTGGACCACTGCCTGCTGCTGTGATGATCCTCTTTAATATCCTTGTCCAAGTATCCATGGAGAAGCATGACCTGCTTCTTCCTAGGCTGAGCATGCCAGGATGCTGCCAGAGGGTTTCTGGTTCTGTTTCCTGATCCTCGCCTCTTCCTTGGTGATGCCTCATGATGTGGTGAGCAGGGGCTGCAGGGAGCATGTCTTCTCTCTCCATGGCTGACCTGCAGAGCAGCAATCTGGCCCTGAGCATCCCCTGCCCTTTGTAAGGCTTGAGTTCAGCAGTCCCCAAATTTAAAATGCAAATGAAATGGAAATCTGAGGGGCAGAGGGGCTGCTCACTCCTTCAGTGCTGGGCTCTGCTGTTACTCGTGTTCTCCCAAATAGCCTGGGCAAGGCTCTGACATGATAAAGGAAGGCAATTTCCCCAGCTCGTGCTGAGACCTTATTATGCATTTCCATTAAGCCAGAGGAGAGAAGGGAGAAACCCAAGCTTTCTGGAGCTGTGGCACTGTGGGGTTGTGCAGCACTGCAGCCCTGCCAGCCCTAGAGGAGGCTGGAGTGGGCTGAGGAAGGGTTCCCCAGTCACAAGGAATCAGGTTAATCTCTTGGAGCTGGGACCTTGGCTCTCTGCAGGCTCCTGGAGCGTGCAGGCAGCTGAGGAGCAGGGGCTGTGGGTGCAGATGAGCTGGTGGGGAGATCAGGTGGGACAGGGTCTGCACAGGGATGGAGAGCAGGGTGTTCTCCTCCTCCTCCTCCCTCTTCTGCCTGGTTTGAGTTGTTTCCTGTGTGCCTGAGCAGTGCAGAGCACGGTCTCCTGAGAAGGGTGGCAGTGGGGAGTGATGAAGGTGGATGCTCCCAAGGGCCAGGGAGTGACAGGGGAAAATGTCTGTGTTCCCATGCCCTAGGGATTTTTTCAGAGAGCCTTGGAGGTGTCTGGATAAGGTCCGTGCTGTTCCTTGGGTAGGGATCTACCCAGCACTCCCTCTGCATCACCCCTGCTCTGCAGGGCTGTACTCTCCCAGCCTCACCTGATCCCACAGCCTTCAGCCCAGTTTTGTCCTGACCTCAGTCCTGCTACATCTCCCAGTTCTGAGAGCTGCTTTTGGGCTCTAGATTCCTCTGGAATCACACAGGAGTAACTTCAGCCAGGAGCTGGTTGCTGGATGGGGCTGAGGGTTGTGCTGCCTGCTCCAAGGAAGGGATATTCCCTGGCAAAGGGCTGATCATGGAGCACAGTTGTGCTGCTGTGGTGGTTTGGAGCTCAGCTTTAAATGTGGGGCACTAATGAAAAAGCTCTTCTGCAGCTCATTGCCCTTTACAGGAACAAATGCTGTGCAGTTGGGATGGCTTTTACAGCCCCTGACCACTGTGTCCTTCAGCAGCTTAAGCCACACACACGGTAAACCCCTGAAATGGAGTCGGGCTCTTAGGATAACAGGGAAGTGTGAGTGCCAGTGAGGTTGGAATAAACTGAAAGGGGAGAAGCCAGGGGGGTCCTCCTCCCAGTGCTAAGTGTGTGATTCTTTCCCCAGGCAGACGGGCTGGTGGGAGCTCTTGGCTTGGCTGAAGAGTGAGGGCAGGGGTGGGGGTGATTAGTGTCTTACAGCTGCCTCCCTGTGACCTTATCCCGGGGCTGGTCAATGGGAATGTCAGTCTGATCCAAAATGATCACAGCTGCCCAGAAACCATTAGCAGTGGCCGTGCCATGAGGACAAGTCCATCACTCCTGCTGTGGGGCACTCGGATGCATGAGGCAGCAGATTCTGTGGATGCTGCCTGGCCGCCCCTGGTGCCCGTCTCCCTTTGCACTGTGCAAAGACAGAAAGGAGATCTGAAGGGATGTGTGGCTGGAGAGCTGCTCACTCCCTGCCAGACCCATTCCTGGCCTTCAGCAAGGCATGGACAGGCAAGGCAGACCCTTCCCTGGGCACATCCCTGGCAGCATCCAAGGCACGGATGGCCCTGGCTATTTCTTTTTCCTCTGCACTAATCCTATTCAGACCTTGTCCTGCATTTCTCCCTGACAAGGCTGCAGCTGGCAGAGAGTGACTGCCTCGTTTGGGGCTGCCCAGATTAGCCCTGGCCCTCAGGAGCAGTGGCTCAGCTTGCTCTGGAGATAAAGGATGCTGAGCCCTCCCAGCTGTCCAGCTCCTCACCTGCAGGGCTGGGATTGCCCTCAGCCCACTCAGGCTGGTAACCGAGCACCTACAAGGACCAGAAATGGAGAAACCACAGGATTTTTGCAAGCAAATAGTCCTGTTGTGCTACACAGAGAACACTGTCCTTGTTTTCTCTTGTGTAGTGCCCCTTGG
The DNA here is from genome assembly GCA_013397245.1 of Thryothorus ludovicianus. Lineage (NCBI taxonomy): Eukaryota > Metazoa > Chordata > Aves > Passeriformes > Certhiidae > Thryothorus > Thryothorus ludovicianus. The sequence goes on along the minus strand of VZTB01017790.1, from coordinate 1,281,933 downwards.
AGCTCCGAGGCATCTCCAGACCCTGTGGAATGTCGGGCTGGCAGCCAGAGGTGTTGCTGTGACTCCAATACTGTGTACTGTTCATGCAGCTCTGGGCACGAGCACAGCTGGACTCTGGGGCTGCTGCTAGAGCTGACAATTTCCAAACTTGTTCAGCTCTTCATTCTTTCTCTGCTGCTCGTGGCTCTCTGTAGCTCGCCCCTGATGTGCTGCAGCAGATTCCCTGTCATGGTCAGCAGTGTGACAGGGCAGCAAGGTGTTGGGGCCTGTCAGAGGGTTTAAAAAGGGCTTAACACAGAGAAAAGGAAATCCTGCTCTGCCAGAGACCTTGTTGGAGAGCCATATCTAATTAACCTCGGAGGTGAGTGCTCACAGTGCTGTTGTGTGCCAGCAAAGAGCCCAGGAATTGTCTCCATCGGGTGTCTCTCTCCTTGGAAATCCTGACCAGACCTGCAGACAGAAGGGCTGGAGCAGGGCAAGGCTGAGGGGGCACTGCCCATCCCGAGGTTTGGCTCAGACTGCAGGGATGTTGCTACACAGCTCCAGGTCCCTTTCCTGAGCTAGTTCCTCCTCAGAAATCCCTCAAAGTCTTCTTCAATGGATCCAAGAGTCTCAGCTTCTCCAGACCCCCCATCTCTGCCTTCTGTGGGTTTGTGTAGGAGCTCTGGCAGGAGGGAGCGGGAGGGAGGGTCTGTGGCTGTGGTGGTCCCTGCTGTGCCCAGGTCTGGCAGGTCTGTGCAGGGCTGTGACTGCCAGAGCAAACCCTGCAGCGTGGGAGCACCTGTGGCGAGGGACAAACTCCCTGCTGTGTCCCAGCCCGGGAAGGAGAGGTGTGGCTGCACATTTGCCCTGGCTTAGGGGAAATTTGGGAGAGGGCAAAAAACAAACCTCTGGATGGACTACCCCTCCCCTTAGCTGAATAAGGATAGGAAAAAAAATTTTCTTATTTAACAGACAAAGCAGTCCCCAGCTCAACAAATGAAGGAACAACACTGAACAACAAAAACTTTTTGCTGCTCCGCAGAGATGCCAAATTCAGAAAGTCTCTCCCGTGGCTGGAGCTCGGCTCAGTTGCTGTCGGTCCCTCAGGGCTGGGAAAGGCCGGGCCCAGGCCAGGCCNTGTGTGAGGGAAAGCTGAAAACTCTGATCTTTATGTTTAGAAAACAACCACCTCAGACATTCCACCGTGTCTCCTTCACTCTCAGATCCAATTTTTAAAGGTACAACACTTATTTTTGAGCTAAACAGACGAATGGGGATACAATTCAGCATCAACCCAGGACAACACCCCACACCTGGCTGTGCCCAAGGAGGGCACTGCTGGGCCCCACTGCTCCCCAGCAACCCCTTCCCAGCCCCAGACTGAGATCAGGGCTCAATGGAAACACCCACCCTCAAGGATTCCGTGAGGGAAAATCATCTGGGATCATGATAAGGCTTTTTTTTTTTTTTTTCTTCTGAGGTGTAGCTATTACATTAAATAAGAAGCTGTCACTGCAATGCCTGTCCTGCCTTCTGACAACCTGCTCTTCTCAGGAGCTTGGGTGGAAAAAACACATACATCAGATGTGCTTCTCCTCCTGTTTACATTTCTTCTTTGCCTTGGCTCACCTGTAGGGAAGGCTCCAGGTTCATCCCACTGCTGAGAGTCCCCTGAGCCCCTCTGGACTGTCAGTCCCCAGGTGTGTCCTCAGCAGCTCCCCCTTTGCACACACCCTCGGGTGGCTTCTGCAGGGAAACTCTTCTGATTAAATCTTGCTTGTCCAGGGAGAAATAGGTTGGGAAGCCTGTTCTGACAGAGAGCTGTCAGAGAAGAGAATGGCATTCCTAGGCTGCTGCTCTGCTCCGTGGGAGGAAAGGCTTCAAACAGCAATTAGCCTGCACTGCCATTTCCAGGGAAACAGCTCTTGGTGTGCTGGACAATGGGCTGCAGGAGGCAGGCAGGTTAAAAGCTCTAATTCTGGGAGGATATATTTAGTTGGGGTTTTTTCCTTTCAAAGGAAGGCAGGTTAGAAAGGCTCTGACTCCTTTAAATAGACACTCCTTCCATAAGCAGCTCGGAGCTGTGTCAGGGGCACTGGCTGTTCCCTTCCACCCTGGTGCTGGTGACAAATTCCCAGCTGAGCTGGGAACCTGCCCGGTGTCAGGGCAGAGGGGCTGAGGGAAAAGGGTCTGGGTTCCCTCGGCAGCTGTCCCAGGAAGAGGTGTTATTTAGCTGGAAAAGAGCAGTGTAAATGATAATTTTGTCTGGGTGAGTGCAGCACAGTGCAAAACTCAGCACCAAGTCAGAACCTTGGTGTTCTCCTGCCACCATCCCTGGGTCCCTGAATGTCCCTGATCCCCTCTGGTGGCATGTGCTGGGCTGTGGGGCTGCTCATGGCAATAGGCCAGGTCTGTTTCACACAAAGGGGCTTCCTTTGGGATGCAGAGATGAGGAACTGGGGAGTGCAGAAGGAGCAGGGCTGCCCTGCAGTGCTGAGAAGCACAAGGAATTCTCTCCAGCTGTAAGGCTGTTTCTCTGGGTAGGTTGGCCTTGTTGTCTGGTGGTGTTTGGTCTGTCACCCTCAGAGCCACGAGCTGCTGACACACTTTGCTGGCTGCTTGGATGTGCTGTGCTTTCCCAGAAATGTGTTTTCCCCCGTGTGGCTGGGCAGGCTGTGATCCCAGGGTGGTGTTTGCAGAGGGTGACAGGAGCTGGCAGAAGCCTGTTCCCATCCTTTGCTTTGGCACACCTGGGCCTGCTCATTTCCCCAAATATTGCTGCTCTTGGCTAGCTTGTGGTGTCCCTGCCCATGACAGGACATGGAAGTAGATGATCCTTAAAGTCCCTTCCCAGCCAACCCAGTCTGTGTCTCTGTGAATTTCTGGCAGCTGTTTCTGTCTCCCTGAAGTGCTCCTTCCTCTGAACTCCTTCCACCAACACTCGTGTCCATTCCCTGCTGCTGTGCTTGGCCTGTTGTGCTCCCTCAGGTGTCTCCAGCTCAGCCATCCCCTCCCACAGCTCTCCTGGCCAGCACAGCTCGTTCCCAAGCTGGGAAGCTTCCCCTGAGCAGAGCCCCCATCACGCTCTGCCCACGTGCCGGGCTGTGGGGCTCTGTGTTTGTCCCCTTCCCCAGAGCAGTGGAAGGGCACATGCTGTGCAGGGGAGGAGGAGGTGGGAGGTGGCACCAGGGCCCCGTGATTCAGGGATTGCCATGAGCTGGCAGCTGTGCACAGACTTCTTCCAGTGGTCATGGTGAGGAGCTGCATCCTCTCTACCTTCCCAGGAGGGCTCAGAGCAGGGTCCTGCACACCTGCCCTCCCTTTTGAAGGGTGGGAGAATTTATTGAGGTTATTCACGTGGGTTTTGTGGTGTTTAGTCTGAAAAGAAGGCTGCTGTTGCTGCTTGGCTGTTGTTAGCTCCTGTCTGTGCCCCACAAACATCAAGGCTCTTGCTGCCCTCCAAAAGCCTTTTGCCAAACTGCTGCAGGGACAAATTGAGCTTTGCCCTGGCAGAAAGGAGCCTCTGGCACTGGGTCCTTTGCCCATGGCTCCTCATGGCCGTGTCCAGCACGAGTGGTGTTTGCTGGCAGGGGTCCCTCCCTGCACTCTGCCTGCCTCGTGCTTGTTCCTGAGAGGAACCAGCAGCACCTGATGGTGTCAGAGACAAATCAGGCTCCCAGGTGTCAGGGCAGAAGTGAAGGATCTGGAAATCTGAGCTTCACCTGCCTGCAACTCATTCTGGGCTTTGCTGGAGCAAGCTGCTTATCAGCTGCTGTGGTGCCCAATTCCCTCTGCCAGGGAACAGAGGGGTGGGAGCAAACCTTGGCAAATCGACTCTGCTCTCCTGGGGAAGCAGCAGGGGCTGGGGAAGTGCTGGGGCATGGCTCACCAGCTGCACCCCCAGGGCTGGCAGTGGGAGCTGGGGCTGGCTGGGCCAGGCTGCAGGGCTGGGAGGGGGTGCCATGGCTGTCCAGGAGCTGTCCCTGTCCCCCACGTCCCTGTAGGAGTGGGGGACTGGCAGGGTCAAAACACAGCCCTGGGCAGCAGCTCTGGCACTGCTGAGTGCTTGAGCAGCTGCCAGGTCCGAGCTGCCACGGGCTGATCCACCACCAGTGACTGTGGCCAGCCCTGGGGACAGTGTGGCTCAAGGTCCCTTGGAGAGGGGGCAGCCTCCCCTTGCTCCCTGCCCCACAGCAGTGCCCAGCCTGCTCACCCCACTCTCTCCATTTGTCCGTGTTCGTGGAGGGTGAAGACACAGATATTTCTGGGCAGCGATAGGATCTCTCCAGCCAGCTCTCTTTTAATGAGATCCCAGGCACTGGAGGTGCCCCATTCCCTTATCTCCCCTCTGCAGGTGTACAGGGCCCCCCTCTCCCTCCAGACTGGGAGGAAGCAGCAGAATTGCTGCCACAACCCCTCCTCTACCTGAAAATAAAAGGGGAGGTTGGATGCCAGAGGAAGGCATGAACACAGCACTGCCCAAGCTTCTGTGGTTCCCAGGGCTTCCTGGAAGCTGTCTGATGAAAAGGGGATGTCCCTGGCCAGGGAACAGAGGGCCAGAGCATGTCTCCTGGCCAGAGTGGCCACCGTGTGCCAAAAATGTGGAAAAATAGCTAGAAAGAGGGAATGGATAGCACTTCATCCAGTACAGAGCCTGGAAAATGCAGCAATTGTGAAGGGAAGGGAACAATGGGATGAGAAACTTCAGTGGAATTACTAGTGGTGCAGAGGAGGAATTGATTTTTAGCATGTGAAAAAAAGGGGGGGTGAAGCAAAAAGCTCTCGGCAATGCTGTTGGACTTGGAAAAGCTGAGTGTGTGGTGTTCTCTGTGGAGAAAGGATGATGCCTTCAGCTCATCTGACAGTGACCCTGTGGGAATCTGTCCCCGTTCCTGCCATGGCCCTGCAGCATTTGGGAGCGTGGGGGGCTCAGGGCCAGGCAGGTCCCCCAGCTCCTGCCCAGGGCTGGAGAGGAGCGAGGAGCAGCTCCCTGGATGAGCCGTGAGCCCCGGGCGGGGATCCCGGGAAGGCTCCCTGAAGGTTTAGTGTGAGGTTATGCAATGATTGACCTGACAGGAGCCAGCTCAGCTCCCAGCCGGGTCAAGCTGTGGTGCTGATACCATCAGTGCTTAGAAACTGAGAGTTCTCTTTGATCAGAAAGTCTTGAACTTGGCACCCTGCTGTGGAAATCGGTCTGGGTCGAAGCTCTGTGCTTCCCCAGGGGCATCCCCACTCCCCAGGCCAGGCTGAGCTGTTGGAACAACACCTGCAGGGCTTGCAAAGCCACTTGGGGTGTGTCCTCTAGTGCCAGGCAGTGCCACCTCCCGCGAACCAGAGGAGCCCCTTGTCCCCAGGTCCTTCAGTGACGAGCCCACCCCTAATTGCTGTTAGAGCTCCTGTTGCTATGGCGACTTCCCAAACGTGATGCTCTCGGGGCTGTGTCTCCAGTGCCAGGTCCTGCATCCCAGCAGAGCTCTGTGTGCACCTCAGGACTGCCACGTGCTCCATCCCAGCCTTCAGAGGTGCTCCATAATCCCCTTGGAGCGTGAGCAGGATCTCTCCTGAGCTGGTGAAGGCTTTACTGGGAAGGTCTGATAAGAAGGTTAAGGAGAGGCCAGCAGTGCCTGCCCCGCTGCTGAGAGCTCCACAGCTAAACTTAGCCCCTGAGTCACTTGTGAGTCAGCAATTCGGGGGCAGGCAATCTTAATTTCTCCTTTCTTCCTTTTTTTTTTTTCTTTTTAACAATGATGCACCCAAGGTAGACTCTAGATTGGATTGATTTTGTTCCTAATCCAGCACATTGCCTGCCTGTGGTCCTTTCCCCTGGAGCATCCCTGAGCTGCTCCAGAAGAGTGAGCTCCATCCTCTGCCATGGCCAGGGCCTGTCTGCAGCTGAGCAGGCTCCTTGCCCATCATTAGTGGCCCAGGATGTGGAAAGCTCTGCCTGGCCAGCGAGGTCTCATGCTGGGAAAGCACTGGCCCAGGCTGTGGGCAAGTAGAGCATCCCTGGAGCTGCTTGGAAACCCAGTGAGTGAAGATCCATCCAGATGCTCCTATCCCAGCGTGGTGCACGAATGCTGCAGCACTGCCAGCAGCAGCACAAGTGCTCTGGAAAACCCACGTGAGGGTTAAAATAAGGAACACCAGGAGATGAGTGCTGGGCCTTTGGAGCTGCTCTGTTCGATGCTCAAGCCTCCTCCAGACCATCCTGTCCCTGTCCTGTGTGTGCCACCAGCCAGCCTTGCCCAGAGGAGGTCCCTGGGGGCTGTGATGGAGCAGAGCTCTGTGCTGAACACCCTTTTCCAGGATGGAGCAGCCTGGCCAGGCAGCTTCTCACAGTCTCCAGAAAGTAAATCCTGGGAGCAGAGTCCCCACTGTCAGCCGGCTGCATCCTTTACTGTGAGATCCCACTGAGTGTGTTTTGCATAATTTGTTTCCCAGAATGAAGTGTTTTACAAGTGCAGCGTTTAATCACCTTGCAAAGGGGGGATGAAAAACCATCCCGGTGCCTGGGGCTGGGAAATCGCTGGAGAAGGATCTGGAGGAGGGACCGTGTGGTCACCCCACTGTGATGGCTGGGCTGGAGAGCCCAGAGGAGCGGGTGTGTGCTGGCAGAGATCCTGGGGCTGGACAGGAGAGCTGGAAGCACCAGGCACGAAGATATCTTCAAGGAGCCAAGCCCCAGCAGCCTGCCCAGGAGCTGGATCTGCTCCCCAGCCCGCAGTGCTGCCCTCCCAGGCCTGACTGGAGAAGGTGATGTGGATGCTGTGCACCCCACGCCTCTGCGAGCCAGCTCCATTCCAGCTCCTGAAACACAGCTCTTCCCTGGGGCCTCGGCACTTCTGTTCATGGTAGAAACACCCCAAAACTTGGCAGCTCAGGTATCTTGCACGCTGAGTGTGTGCATTTCTGGCAACAAGGTGAATCCAAGCAAGGCTGACAACCCCTGAGCCAGGAAACCACTTCTGGTTCCTGCATGGAACCTGGCCTTTCCTCGAGGTTTCTTCCTCTTCCCCTCCGTTTTGATTAAGAATTGCTGGCCAGCTTCTTTCTTTTTGTCACCTGGGAATAAATCAGTCGCTTGTTGGACCATGTAGGGCACAGTGGGTGCTCCTGGCCCTGCTCTGGGGTGGCAGTGGGTGTTGGGCTGGCAGCTGCCGCTCTCACTGTCATTTTTATTTTATTCACAGCAGGTGAAGGATGAAAAATCAAAGTAATGGCCAAGGATCCGGCATCCACTTGACTTCTCTTGCCCATGGCAGAGCGATAAATCCAGTTAAGGCATTGCAGCAGGCGAGACCACAAGGTTCCCCGGCCCGGAGCCCCCCCGCTGCAGGAGCTGAGGATGATGCTGGCCCGGTGTGCTCTCCCTTGCCGTGCCTGCCTCCCCTTTGATCCGCCGGTGGGGATTGGCTCCGCGGGGCTGGCAGAGCAGCAGGAGCCTCCCGTGAGCAGCGAGCTGTTTGTGCTGCTGCCCACCCCGCCGTGCGGGCTCTGAGACCCCGCTGGCAAACCGAGAGCCTTCTGCTGCTGCAAGCCCGGCCCCCTTCCCTCCTACCCCAAGGGTCTCTGCTCTGAGCACAGAGTTTTGTTGGTCAGTATTGTTCATTTGTTGTGCTGGGGAGTGCTTTGCCTGTTGAATAAACAATTTGTTTTCACCCCTTTTCTCCAGGGAAATCTTTTTCCAAAC
>VZTB01017790.1:1205944-1272453 GCA_013397245.1 Thryothorus ludovicianus | reverse complement strand
CTGCCTTTTCCACAGCAAACTGCGAGCTCTGCTCCTGCTGCCGGGGGTGGCTCTGGGTGTGGGTGGTCCCTGCGCTGGGCTCGGAGCAGGGCAATGAGCTCCAGGAGGCTTCTGGCCACCCCTGTGGCACAGGGTGTGGCTGTCAGCTCCACGGAGAGGGTCTGAGCTTTGAACTGTGGCTCTGGCAGATGCTGGAGGAGAGCACCCGTCACCCAGCCACGGGCCCCTCCTTCGGCTGTGCAGGGAAAAGGGGCAGCAGGGAAGGATGGGTTTTGTTGGGGATACTGTGTGCTCAAGGCTGCTGAATAGGAAAGGGAAGGAGGCCTCGGGAGCACAGCCTCCTGTCCCTCAGCCACGTGTGGAGAGGTGACACCCAGGAGGAGATCTGCAGGGCTGGGCTGGAGCACCGGGAGGAGCGGGATGCAGAGGGGAGGGGTGCCTGCTGCTCCCCCGTTATTTATGGGGCCAGAAATCCCAGGCAAGGTGCGACAGTGAGTGCTCTGAAGGGTTCCACAGCTGTGTGTGTGTGAGGGAGCAGATGCTCCCCCGGGCCCAGGGGCTCCGTGAGCAGGGGCTGGTGATTGATGGGGCTGCCCTCAGCCCTGCCTTCGCTTGGCTGGGACACGGACCTGCTTCCCTTGAGCTGGCACAGCACTGCCTCAGGGGCAGTGTCCCCCCTGTGAGGGCACCTCCTGCGAGGGTGCTTTGTGGCTGATGCCATCCCACGGAGGCAGGCACTACTGGGGGCTTCCTTCGAGGAGCCGAGGCTCCCAGTGGCTGACTGCCCAGGAAACAAGACATGTGCCGTGGCACTCTGTGTGTGTGTCCCTCTGACAGCCCCGAGCCCCTGGGAGAGTCCCGGCCGCGTGTGACAGCAGAGCTGTCCCCGGTGCTGGCTGGACCTGTTCCTGCATGGAGCTGTCCCTGCATGGAGCTGTCCCTGCATGGAGCTGTCCCTCCATGGAGCTGTCCATCCATGGAGCTATTCCTGCATGGAGCTGTCCCTGCATGGAGCTGTCCCTACATGGAGCTGTCCCGTGGAAGGTGCAGCCAGCTGGGAAAGGTGAGCACCTCTGCAGGGGTTCAGGCCAGCACACGAAGCCCCAGGACAGGCAGGGACGAGGCTGATGGGTGCAGCCCACCCGTGGGTGAAAGCCTGAGCTGACAAGCTGGGCATCAAACCTGGGTCAGCCACGAGACATAAATCCTGGTGTTTGGGATTAGTGCAGGTAATTTGTTTTAAAGACAGACAAATCCCTTTCCTGGCGGTGCCTGCTTGTCACGGGAGACGTTCCTGGTCTCCAGAAGAGTTACTCCAGTTGAACAGCTCCTGCTCTTTCAAGGGAAATGGACTCTGGAGTTGCTAATCACTGGGCTGGAGGATTTTTTCCCCTAACACTTGTTGGTGATTGCTTCCTCCTCCTCCCTTTTGTGTTTCTGCAACACCCCAGGCTTGGGAAGAACCATCTGCTGAATTGATTAATGGCCCTTTTCTGAAAAAGCAACAGAGACAAATGTCCTCCTGAACATGGCAGAGAGAAATGGAGAAACAGGCTGGCTAATTTTCAGCTATTACTTTGGAACCCAAAATCCTTCCCAGTATCAATTTAGCTATTATTTCAAAAACTAATTAATCTTCACTCAGGCAGCTCCAAGAGACCTCAGTTTAGATAATTAACAGCCCATAGATTATGAAAATTCCTGCTTTTGGATCCCACTGCAGTGCTTGCCTTCAACAACACTCCCGCTATCATCCTGCTTACCAACTCCTTTCATCAATCCATCACCTTTTTTTGACAATCAAGAGTAAATAATTAGCTATGATGGATTTTGCTTGCTTTCTTGCAGCTCCATTACATTTTTTTTTTTTTTAAGTCCTTAAATGTTCTTCAGCCAGGCAATTTTTGAGGTGGTTTTGCAGCTAATTACAGCCAAGCAGAGCAAATTGCTGCTGCTGCTGCCTGGAAGAGATTGAGAAAGGTTGGATTTGGTTTACAGAAAAGCTGGGATATAAGGTATGAGAAAGGAGATCCTAGAAAGTTAGGGATGGGATTTCTTCCCCCTTTTCCAGTCTTGCATGATGTAACCTGAACTTAAAGCATGAATTGCTGCGCTGGGGCTGGGCTGACCTCCCATCCTGCCCTCTCGTGCTGTCACAGCTCTGATCCTCTTGGACACCCAGTGTCCCTGTGAGATTATCTCACCTCTCCAGGGTAAGAGCGATCTATTTCCCAGGCAGTCCCCTGGAAGTGTGCCACAGGGAGAGGGCTTTGGGCGTGGGAAGGGCAGAGAGTGCTGGTGCAGCGAGGCTGTGAGGGGAGGATGCTTCTCCCTCACCCTCCTCCCACTCCGGTCCGGGTTTAACAAGGCCCTGCCTGGGGAAGATCGCGAACGATTTCATTTCCAGCGTGCTGTGAATTAGGAGACAGCCCGCACAACAATGCCGAGCAGGAACGGGCTTGTCAGCTAATTACTGTCCCCACGTCCCCCCACTGCCCCTAACGCTGCCCCTAATTGCCCTCTGCCCTGATTGCATTTCCCTGGTGCTGGTGGTTCAGCCACAGCTCTTGCTTAGCTCTCAGTGGCGGCTGCTGCTCTCTCTGCCTCCCCCACCTCCATCAAGTTTATTAATGAAAACCTTATCTGTCTGTGCAGATAATGCTGGGAATAATTAGTACTCAGTGAGCTCTGTCGGGCTCCTCAGCTCTCCCACCCCCCTGCCCTCATCTCCTTCCTATTTGCAGTTTCCCAGGTGCTTGGTTAGTACTGGGGATGTTTTGGCTTTGGGTTTGTTTTTTTTGGTTAGTACTGGGGATGTTTTGGCTTTGGGTTTGTTTTTTGGTTTTTTTTTGGTTAGTACTGGGGATGGTTTGGCTTTGGGTTTGTTTTTTTGGGGGGAGAAAGGGTTTAGATCTTCCTCACCCTGTGCAGTTTTCAGTCTTGGCTGCATCCACAATCCCTGCTTAAAGCTGGTGACAGTGGGATTGGTGTCTGTGTTCTCCACCCGCTGCACCCAGGGCCCATGGTAGGCTGGATGAGCCTTAAGGTCCTTTCCAACCCCTTCTGTGATTCTTTGAGAATCATCTGAGTTTTCCTTGCTCAGGGCACACCTGGCACACGTGGAGAGCTGCAGCCAGGTACACTGGATGGGTCCAGTCCCAAAAGACCTGGCTGGGTTACAGCTGCCCCTGTCCCATCCCTGCAGGGAAGCAAGGGACAGCCCCACTTCTGCATCAGGGACCTGTCCCAGCTCTGCTTGAGCTCCTTCTTTTTTTATTATTGTGTTTATATTCGTTGTTTCTTGGCTCAAATCTTTCAGCCTGATAAAGGATGACAGTGCTTCTCGAGTGCCTGGGATAGCATAAATAATTCCAGTGCTGAGAGCGAGATTTACAGTGATATAAATGTCAGGAGTGAGCCCACTTTGTATTAATGGCCTTATTAGTTATGTTGCTGTAAAATACTGATACTCCAGTTGTTAAGCAGCCATGGCTTTGCTCTGCAGCATTAATTCAATAAATTGGGCCTTTCTGATATAAATCTTAGAGTCTGCTGAGCCCCATTAGAAAATCCTTCATGACGTGTTGGAGATCTTCAAATGGCTTTGGCTGAGGCACACCTGGGAATAAAGAAGCTGCTTGGTGTGCAAGTGTGGGGTGAAGACACTGAATTCTGTGCTTGGATCACAGCTCAGCATCTCCTGTGGGTGGGGGATGTGGCACAGGATGTGGCACAAGTGCCTCGGGGGCAGCCCTTGGGTGTCTGGGGGTGTTCAGCCACCGGCTCCATGTCCAGCTTCGTCCCAGAGGTCAGGGCTGGAATTTGGCTGCAGCCCCAAGCTCTGGCTTGCCCAGGCAGTGAGAGCAGCTCCCTGGAGGAGAGGGGAAAGGACAAAAGGCTGGGGCTGGGAGGTGTCTCTGGAGGTAGGGGATGTCCCTAGCACTGCTCTCATCCCTCTGCCCTCCCCCGCCGTGTCCCTGTCACCTCCTCCCGCGTTAATCCGGAGGTGAGCTGACAGCCGGGACACCTCTCCTTGCCTGACCCCGAGGTGTCCCGGGGCTGCCAGCCTCCTCCTGGCCCCTGGGACAGGTGCCACTGCTGTCCCCATGCTTCTGTCCCTTCTCTGCAGCCACTGCTCCTGCCGAGGCTCTTTCGTAACTCTGCAAACTTTCCACCGGCGAGATGCGCAGGGAGGGGAGGGAAGCACCACGATAATTGAAAATAAATGATGCAATCTGTGAAATAAATGTTCTGGTGCAGCCAGCTTGATGCAGAGCGGCATTCATTTAGTTAGTTAGTTAGTTAGTTAGTTAGTTATAGTTAGTTAGTTAGTTAGTTAGTTTTTCTTCCTAGAGTTCAGAAGTGCCTGGGAAAAGGGGGCTTGGTAGGAAAGGAATGGCACTCCCAGGCTGGGGGGGATTTGGCTTCCACTTGTGGTTTGGGCTGTCCCCTACAGTGAGGGCTCTGGAGAGGGATGTGGGAGTCCAGAGCAGGAAAGGCATCACTGTGAGCCATGGCAGAGGTGCCTGGGCTCAGTGCCCACACCAGGAGGGAATGGCAGTCCTTTCTCCTCTTGCCACTGCTGGCATGTGAGGATGTCCCAGGTCTGACACAGTGTCCCTCTATTTAATGTCCATCCCCAGGCCATGGCCATGCCTCTGCTGAGCCTCCTGCCCCACGTGTGCCTGACCCTGCAGCTCTGACCCACCAGAATCTGCCCTCCAACCCACTGGTGAATATTTGGGTTGGCTCACAGTGACCAGAGCTCTGCCTGAGGTTATCACAGGTGAAGCAAACAGCCCCTCTGCCCCAGGTGAGTTTGCTTTGAAAAGTTCCTCTGGTGAGGACTGACTCTTGACACAGCTGTTTGTAATGGGAAGAGGCTGCATTTTCCTGGGAGATGTTGGATTTAACCAGGAACACGAAACTTTCTCCTGCCTTGGATCCCACACATCACTGGCTGACCACATCATGGTTCTTATGCCTTGGTAAGACTTATCCTGGATTATTATTTAGCTGCTAATTAATCTTGAGAGTGATGTAAAGGCTTTGAACTGCTGTTTGAAGATTTGAGTGGATGGTTTTTGCTCTTGTCAAAGAAGGAGGGATTTGGAGGTGAGATCCCAGCTCTGAATGACATTAAGTTGCTCTGCCCTGACAGGTTGGAACAGCTCCTGGCTCCCTCTCCTGCCAGCACCTGCAGGGGCCCTGCAGGACAAATCCCCTCGGGAATCAGGAGCACAATGGTGCCTGGGGAGGGATGCCAGCCCCGGTGACCCTGCCTGAGGATGGGACATTCCCTGTCCCAAGAGTCAGACACCAACAGGAGCCTCAGGGTGAGGTTTGGAGTTACCAGCCCAGCCCATTTCTTCTCCCACAGGCGTTTTCCATGGTATCTCTTGGTGCTGAAGGACAGCTCAGACATCTCATTAATCACTGCTCACGATGGAGATGTGGCTGCTGCTTCCCCAGCCAGGGATATTTTGCCGATGCTGTTCCCTGAAAACTCCAGCTAAAAACAGGGAAAGAACTCTGTCCCCCCTTGGAGTTGTAGCTTGTGGAAAATGCTCCTTCCCTGTTCCAGCCTCTCATTCCAGCCCATGAGGCACAGTGAGCTGCATCATTTTAAAGCACATTTTCCCTTTCTCCTGTTTGTCAGGATCGAGAGCAGCTCCATGGTGGGTTGATCTGCTGCTGCATTGATCTGGCAAAGGCTGGGGGTGAAAGCCCCACAGCCTCCAGATGAGACCATAGAGCTTTTAAGATGCAGTTTTCCCAAACTCTGTCCATCACAGAGCAAACAAACACCCCCAGCCTGGAGGGAGCTGGCCCAGGGGTGAGCACGGATCGCTGGCTGCTGGGTGAGACCCAGCCAGAACCCCAGCAGTGCCAGGAGGCAGCTCCAGCCTTCCAGGTTCCAGTCGTAGGGCTGGGGAGGAAAGGCAGCCTGCTTAGGAATCAGTCGTTTGACATCTGCTGTCAGCCTTCTGACACCCAGCCCTGCCAGGGAGGACCCCAGCAGGAAGCCTGGTGGATCTCAGCTTGTTGTGCTCCTAATCTGACCTGGTTTTGTGATAATGTCATCATCCATCATGCCTGGGGTTGTGGGGAGGGGAGGTTAAACTCCTCCCTCACACTCCACTGCTCCCCTGCCATTGCTTTATCTCTCTGCAGAGGCTGCATTCGAGTGCAATTCACTTAGTTATTAATTTCTTTTACACAGAGGCTTTTCAAGTGCCTGGGAGCAGGGCTGGTGGCACGGAGAGGCTGCACAGCCCAGCAGGTGCAGTGCTGGAGTGCAGTTTGAACAGCCAGCTCCCCCAAGGGCAGCAGGCAGAGAGCTGAGAGCCTGTTGGGGCAGCCCCCTCACGCCTGCCTGCTGAAACACCCTGTGGAAATCGTTCTGGACTGCAGGACTTCTTCCTCAGCAGCTGCCAGGGCTGGATCAGGGATGGGAGTGCATCACCCTCACATCCCAGGGACATGGGGCACCCTGGTGCAGCTCAGTGCCAGGGCCAGATCAGGGCTGGGTGGCCGTGGCCCGTGGCTGTCCCTTCACCAGGTGATGTGTCCTGCTGAGCCCAGTGCTGGAGGTGTGTCTGCAATGCTGCACTGGCCCTTTCTCAGCTGTGTGGATCCCCCCCCCAGCTGCAATTCCCAGGGAATCCACCCATGCAGGGCTGCATTCCCAGCTGGAGGAAAGCTGGTGGAGGGCCAGCAGCCTGGGGGACCCTGGGAGGGGCTCCTGAGGTACCCCAAGGTACTCCTGAGGTACCACTGTGCCCCCCAGCCCACCCTGGCATGGCTTGTGCTGGCTCTAGGGTCTGGGTGTGCTGGGACCCTTCGTGTGGGTTTTATGTGTGTTTAATCTGGTAGCAAAACTATATTGCAAAATGTAATAAAGGAGAGGTTTAATCAAACCCAGCCAGCCAGCACTGATGGAAACTTGGTGGTGGAAGAAAATATTGCATTTTTGTTTGTTTATCTCCCCCTGTGCTCCTGGGGCGATGTCTTGACTCTCTGGGGGGGCTCCTCATGCTCGGTGACATCAGGGGGCACGGGCTGGATGTGGGGCCACTGCAGTGGGGTCACTGCCAGCCACCAGCTCCCAGCCCTGTGCCTTGGCTGGGCTTCCCAGCAGTGGGATCCTCCTCCTGCCACTGTTCTCCTCAGGCCCTTTCTCTTCAGGAGGAGGGTCTCACACAGTACCCCCGTGCCAGGAGCTGGTGTGGGGCTCAAGCCCTCCATCCCACATTTCCCATCACCTGTGATGGCACCAGGATCTGGTCTTAGGGTGTCTCCAGGTCTCGTCTGCCTAAATCTTAGGTATCACCTGGGAAGGTTGAGCATCTCCCCAGGCTGGGAACAACCCTGCCAAAGGTGGGAGTGAGGATAAAACCACCAGGTTCCTCTGGCTCTGAATTAGGGGCAAAGCATCCCAATATCCAGCCAGTTGATGTGGCTGGGAGCGGGGAAGAGACTCTGCATTTTCCCTGTGCGTCAATGCCCTGGGAACCCACCGGCTCCCGGAGCCGCGGCTCCGCTGCAGCCCGCCTCTCTCCAGATGGCTTTTCTCAATGAAGCCTCTCCCAGAAATAGCTGCGCACTCGGCTCTGCAAATAGCTCCTCTCCTGAGCAGAGGAGGCAGCGCGGTCGGAGCAGCGTCCTCTGTGTCCCTTGCACCCTCCTGAGTGCCCCGGCACTGAACCCCGCTCCCCCTGCGGCACCTCTGCCTCCGGGGAAATGGGGATGGGCCGGCATCCCTGGCTTTGAGGAGCGGGCTGCTCACTCAGCCCCTCAGGGAGGGGTGGCTGGTGGCTTCCAGGGCAGGGCAGGTGGCCCTAGGGACACAGCACATGGCCCCTCTGCCACGGTGGCCAGGCATCCCCACCCGCAGCTGCTGTGCTGCCTTATGGCCCTTTTTAGATGCTGATCGTGCCGTCGTAAAATGGGGGAATACAATCTTCTCTGTAGGTTTAACCGATTTATTAATAGTCTGTGATGTCAGTAATAGCTCATCCATAAATCTGATCTTCAGAATTTATGGGGCAAATATTCCGGCGCCGTATTAGAGACACAATTCATAAATGCCTGTAAGTACCAGCTCGGCGGCAGCGGGAGGGAGTTATCCCCGGGGAGGGAAAGGTGGTGAGTTTAGCCCAGCACACAGAGCCTCCACAATCTTTGGGAAGCAAATTACGTGAGGGACTGTCCCCTCCAGCCGGGAGGTGCCTGTAGCCCCCGCGGGTCCCATCCCTGCAGGCTCCCGAGACCCCAGAACCTGCCATCACCTCGTGGCCAGCCCGATGGGCTTTATTGATGATGGTATTTACCACCGAAGTGCGCCGGGTGTAATTGCTAATCAGATACAGGCAATCAATGCACGCTGCCGTCGCTGGGGAGGGGCTGCTTCCCCGCTGAAGGTGACTCCTGCGGGAATTCAGATTTAAAAATAAAGGCGATAGTCATCAGCAGTTCATTAAATTGGCATCAGGCTCATTTGCACTCAGTGAGGGGATGAGGCAGAGGTGGCTCTGCCGCGTCCCCTGCCCTCTCTGGAGTGTCCGCAGGAGACGCTTCCAGTGGGATGAGGCTCCTGGGAGCCCTCCCTGATTTATTCCCCCTGTCCCGCTGTTGCTGCAGTCATGAGTCAACAGTGCGGTGCATTTAAATGCAGACCACCATTATCCACCACCATTATCCGTCACTTAAAGCTCCGTCACCAGCCGGACTGCACGGAGAGATCCCGGCGACACACGGCTCCACCGACCCCTCCTGCCCCGCAGGGATGCGCGGGCCGGGCCGGGTGCCCGCGGTGGGCCAGGGCTCTCCGGGTTAGGCGGCTGGCATCCGATTGTCCCTTCGTGGTGGCCTCAGAGCTGGGAGGAGGGGTGCAGGGCAGGGGGGTGCCATGGTGAAGGAAGGATGCAGGACAGGCACCACACGTGCCAAGGATGCTCGAGGGTGGGCTGAGATCCCGGAGCTGGCGGGGGCTGCAGGGCGTTGTGGACTCACAACCCATCGTTCCCAGAGGTGGGCCACCCCAGCAGGGCCAGGTGCTGTTTCCAGCAGGGTTTCCCTGGCACGGGCAGAAGAGTGATTCCTCTCCAGCTGTCCTCTATCACCCTCCAGGGACAAAAGTGGCTGCAAAATCATCCCACAGCATCGCTCCCTGCTCCACGCCTGGGCCTGGGGGTTCATGTTTCCTCTCCATGAGCCCAGCAGGATGCAGCCCCTGTGCTCCTCATGAAATCCCAGCATGAGCAGAGCTGCTGTTTTCCTGTCACTCTTGGCGATTCTTCTTGGAGGAGGGAAGTGAGTGAGGCAGAGCAGCTTTGCTAGTGGTGTTGATTCACAGCTCGTAATTTAATTAAGAGAGAAACGAGATCAAAAGGGGATGGTATTAAAAAATAAATCAGGTGAAGGGAGTGGAGTTCCTTCCTTTAATTACAGCGTGGATTTGTAACGCAGAGAGACTCAATCAGAAAGGAAAGAAAAGGTGTCAAGTGGAGAGACACCTTCCCTGGGATAATTACTGCTAACGGGGAGGGGATGGTTGGGCTGGGTGTCGGTGAGCTGGAAACCCTCTGACATTCCCAGTGATGCTGACGGTGCCTGGTGTGTGCAGCCCAGGATCCTCGGGATGCAGGGCAGTGGAATGGGGTGGATGGGCTGAGAGCTGTGCGGGCAAACAGCTCCCGGCCGGGCCAGGCATGGCCTGGGGCAGCGGGGTCCAGGGCGGGTCCTGGTTTTGGGGACCACGGGCTGTGCCATCGGGGACCGGGGCCGAGCTGGCAGCAACCCGATTTGTGCAATAATTAATTCTCCTTTGATCATCTGCTATGTAAATCATCAGTGGCCAGGAGTTAATCATGCATATGAAATGAATCCTTCTCCTGCCTTAATGAGCGCTGAATCGTGACCGGCATCTGTTTACTCCTGACACTTTCATCTCTTTGACAGTCTGAACAATCAGTTGTTTCCAATAATCTCCTATATATATATATATACACACATGTCTGAGAGCAAGCAGCCTTTTACTTTGTACTCCTGCTCCCAGCGTCGCCCCCCTAATCTTTGTATCTTTGTTTTTTCAGTCTCTGGCAAGGATTTGTTTCTGGGAGCGGTGCGAGGGCTCTGCAGGCACCCAGCTCCTCGCTGTCCCACCGGGGATGATGCTGGTGGCAGGACTCCTTCCTCCCCAGCTGTTTCGAGGCCGGGCTTTGCACAGTTAACAGCAAACAAGAACCCTGTTCAGGCGTTTCCGCCTCCATCTACCTGGAACGAACCGCAATTAATCCACCGGTTGCGCCGCCAACGCAGTGTTGTAATTGGATTAATTAGAGCGGAGCTGGCGGCCGCACCGGGGAGGTTTGGCCCCGGCTGCAGCCTCCTCCACCTATAGGATCCATGGAATCCATGGGATCCGTGCCTGCCGGGGGATGCCGAGGCTCCGCTCCCGCCTCGGGCCGTGGAGCTGCTGATGGCTCAGGGAAATGACCTGCCCACTAATTGGAGCTGATGAGGCGTGGCCTGGTTAACGGGGCTTGTAAGAGGCAGCAGGAGCAGAGGGGACTCTTGGTGGGCTCTGCTATCAGTCGAGGGGTCCCGAGGAGAAGCCGGGTGGGTGTTAAGGCGGGTGGGGCACAGAGGCACCTTCCCTATCAGCCCTGGCTGTCTGAGGGGCAGTGGGTGGTGTTACCACGTTTTGGGGAGGGGCTCAGAAGGAGATGAAAGGGGGAATGTGAGTCCTGCAGTGGGACAGTCCTGGCCATGCCAGACTGCTCAGCTGCTTGTGTGCCAAGCCTGCTGCCCATCTGCCTGGGGGAGAGGTGGGGGGAAGATCTGCAGGGACGTGCCCTAGGCGCCAGGAGCATCCCTGAAGGCTGTGGGAGGATGTCAGCCCTGCTGTCCCTGAGCTGAATTGGGTCTAACCTGGCTCAGCTGGAAACCAGTGGCCACAGGGGATTTACAGCGATTGCCTAAATCAACTGGAAAAGCCCTTGGGAGAGCCGGCAGCTCCCCGTGCCGGGGGCTGCAGGAGCACTGAGCTGGCTGCTGGTGCTTTTGAAACCCTCGGAGCAATCCTCAGCTAACCAGAGCAGTAAAAACCACCCCCAAACTGCTGAGAACAGGCTCTGCACCCTAAACCATGCAGGACCCAAGGCTGTGGGACTCCACATCCCTGCTGAGGGGAGCCAGGACCCAGCAGTGCAGTCACCAACGCAGCTCAGGATGCTGAGGAGGTGATACCAGCAGGCACGACACAGCCTCTGGGTATTCTATTCCTCCCTCTACCCAAAAGGAAGAACAGAACTCCACCAGCTCCTTCATTCTCCGCAAAAATTAGGGTTTTTTTTTTTTTTTTTCTGAGATGAATCAGCCATCCCAAGAGGCAGCTGGGGTGAGGTGTGGGATGCAGTCTCAGCATTTGCCAGGTAATTGGGGGCTTAGGAGATGTCCCAGGAAGGACGTCAGGGCTGCTGCAAGGGGGAGTGGGGGTCTCTGGCCAAGCAGGAAGGGTTTGCCACAGCCCTGAGACCCCATCTACAGGAAAAATTACCTTTCCAAGATCCAGGCACACCCAGATAGCCCCTACAGCTCTGGAGGCCGTGCGAGGCGTGGGGCCTTTGCCCTACCCTGGCTGGAAGATCCCATTGTCCTCAGGGATCTGCTGTGACCTTCGGGGAGCTCCAGGAGCTGTCAGTTCTTGACCCAGCTTGCAAACCAGCCCGAACGGTGACAGCAAGGTCAGCGAGATTTGGGGCCCCTGGACACGTCCCTTGTCACATCAGTTCCTGCAGCGTACTTGGCTGTAATTTAGCCTGGTTTAATTGTGCTTAAATTAGCCACAAATGGAACGGCACTGCAGCTGCTCTCAAAAATATATAAAATTACAGCACACTAAAACATTTTCACGTTTCATTAGTGCATCTTAATGGGAAGTGTCTGCTCCCCAAACTCTCTGTTTACTCTCCAGAGCAGTAAAAGTTTACACATTAGCAGTTGTGCTGCCCATTAACACTGCAAAATGCTCTTTTGTGTCTTGCAGGGGCAGCACCGCTCCCCACACGGGTGGGAAGCCTAAAATTTAGGGGAGTCGATGCTGTCCTGAGGCACCTCTGCCGGGGTGGGGGTGAGCTGAGCACCCTGAATCCCAGATGGGAGCAATCCCTCACTGCAGGAGAAGCACCAGAGCCCCTTTCCCAGGATGCTGCTGCCTGTCCCCCCAGCTTTATCAAAGCTCCAGCTTTCTCCCAAGCAGGGTAATGCCTCCAATCCAAATCAGGAAGCCTTTTCAGTGGAAGCAGCATTTTAGCAGAAGCCTATTTAACGCTTAGGCTGACGCCCTCGAGTGCTTTATTTTAAAGCATTTTTGTTCTTCGCCATTATCAGTAATAGTCTATAAAAGCCAAAATGTAGCACTTTTGTTCCCTCCTGCTCCATCCCCCTGTGGTGTGGGCAGTCCTGCGTGGCAGGAGCTGAGGTGGCTCCTGTGTCCACCTCTCCCACTGCCCTGGCACGATGATTCAGAGGGGGAAAAATCCAGGGAAAAAACCTCAGCGAGAGGTGGTTGCATGGGGTCAAACCACTTGTCCTATCAGCGTTCTCCAGGCAGATTTGGTTAAATGCCTTTGGTCTTGGGCAGCATCTTCCTGCAGGCTCATGTTTTGAGATGAATTTTAAGGTCTGAATCCAGAGTGAAAGGATGGGGACTGTCCCTTCTCCCTCTCCCACTTTATCCAGATCTCAGCTTCCCCAGAGATGGACTTTTGTGCAAGGGGTGGCCAAGGAAGGGTGAACTCGAGCAGTCTGGGGAATTCAGACCTTCTGCCCCTGACTCAGCTCATGGGTTCAGTGCAGGGAGGTGCTGGAGGAAGGGAAGCAGGAGCTGGGCTGTCACTGGGAACTGGGGTGAGCCAGGAATGGAAATATCTCTGTTTGGAGGAGGATGCACATCCCGAGTCCGACCCCTTCCACCTTTCCCAAGCTGGAGGCAAAAGCCCGATGCCTTCCCGCTCTGCAGCCCAAACTTGTGCTGAGCATCCCCAAATCCCCCCTCCAGCCAGACCCGAGCTGGACGCTGGGATCCGGCCGAGCTGCCAGAAATGACTCCAACAGGCAGCGGTGCCGTTCGTGTGATCGGAGGCTGCTCATTGCCAGCGGGGAGGGCGGCGAGGGGAGAGCAGCCCCGCTCTCCGCAGCTCCGGCCACATCCTCGGGGACCTGGCACCTTCTGCCTGCGGTCGGGGACCCCCGCAGCCCAGCGAGGAGCATCGCCCCCGCTCTGGAAAGCCAGGCCGTGTCTCTTCTGCTCGGACACACGTGGCTGCGGGCCCTGTGCCCTCCGTCCCGCTCTGCCAGCTGCGTCTGACCTTTCGGCGGTGGCGCTCGGGGAGCGGCGGCGGCTGCGCAGCTTTGCCGCAAGGTCCCCGGGGGCCGCTCGCCTCCACGGCCACTGCCACTCAGAGGGGGAAAATCGTATTTTCAGCTCCAACCCTCCACCCCCCCTTTCCAGTCTGGAGCTTTTTTAGAGCCAAAGGGAAGAAAAGGACGTGGCCTGGCTTGCCTGCCTCCCTCTGCTCGTGTTCTTTCATCCCGCTCTTCCCAGCGGCTGCGAATGGCTTTGCCTGGGAACGCTCACAGTGTCTGTCCCTGCGCCTTCTTTTCTTGTACTGCCTAAATATCCGGGCCGGGCGGCTTCGGTGGGTAAGCAGGGAGGGGAAAAAGGATTTTGTTGGAGCAGACGCGTGGGCAGGTGAACTGCAGAGCCCCCTCCTGCCCGCAGAAAAGCCGGCTGCTTCCACGGAGGCCGGCACAGAAAGCCGGGGTGGGACACGCCTGCTCCTGGGGAGGGGGACACAGACTTGGCAGGTCCCTGAGACTCATCTGGAGATGATGGAGAGGCATCCAGTGTCTGTCTGGAGAGGATGGAGAGGTATCCTGAGATCCAGGGGCTGGCTGGGGGTATCTCGCCCTATGCTGGTCCCTTTCCCATTGTGGTTTTTCACACTCACGCCCCACAGATTTCCCTCTTCCCTGCGCAGCCACAGTGGAGCCAGCACTGACAGAGGGGATGTGGGCATCCCCATCCCTTATCGACACAAACAAGGGGAGCACAGGTCCTGCCCCCCAATATCAACCCCCACACCAGGTCCAGCACCCTGAAGCTCCCAAGCTGGCACCAATGGATGGCCCTTGTGGCCAGTGGGTGCACCCCAGTGCCCACAGCCTTGGCACTCTCTAGGGAAGGCTGCAGCCCCACTTCCCTTATTGACTGCCTGGAGAAACTTGGGCAGGGTGATGGAGAGAGGGGACAGGGTGTCCTGTGCCCAAGGGGCAGACACAGCCTTGCAGCTGCCCCAGGGTCATGGGCACTCTGGGTTTCCTGTGGGTGGAAATGACTTTTTTGTGGGCAAAAAAAGGAAAGACAAAACCAGAAAAGACACCTTTGGTGAGTTCCTTGACCTTGGATGCACCTGGATATGGGGACAGGCAGAGCAGGACTCTTGGCTGCTGGGCTCTGCCTGGGCTGAGGGATCAGCCAGGAGCCTTGCAGTGAAAAAGGCCATAAAACAGGGATTTGCCCCTGGAAAGGTGGTGAATTCCCTCTTGCAACAGTTTGATTCTGCAAAATGCATTTACTGGGCTAAAGATGCTGCAGCAGCAGCAGCAGCAGCCACCATCTGAGGGTTTTTCCCAGCTTGGCACACAGTACACATTGACCGTGGCTGTTGCTGCTTCTTCACCCTGCAGGCCACTCCCCACTCGCTCCTTTCTTGGGAAAAGCAGCTTGGATCCAGCCCCACTGGGCATCCTCTGGACAGGTCTCTGGCCAAACCAGCTCAGTGTCCATCCACATTTCCCACAGCTTCCAAAGCAGACCATCACCCCTTGTCCTCCTTCTTCTTTTTCTCCTCCTCTTTTCCTTTTTCCTCCTTCTCCTGCTGCCTGGCCAAAGCAGGCAGTGTCTTGCAGGACCCCCCTCCTGCCAGGCAGGGCTGGCTGAGCAAAGGGAATAATTGGTAGTTGCTTCTGGAGTGCCACGAGCAGAGGGCACTCACAGTCTTTGTTTATTGACTCTTGATGATAATGAATACTTCCAGAGATAATTGCTGACTTTCTGCCCTCACAGTAAACTTGTTTGGCTGGGGAATGGGTGGAGTGGTACCAACCCAATGGCACGTGGAGCTGGGAATGGGGTGGATTGAGCAAAACCAGGTTCTGGCTCTTCCCCCTGGGTACAAGCCAAATAAGATAAACACCCTCAATGCTCATCAACATTTATAGGAAAACATTTGTGCAGCTCCAGGACAAGCCCAGCTTTCTTCTCTCTACTAGGGGGAACAGATTAAAACTTAATCCTAGCTAAACACATTTTCTCCTTTCCCTCCCTTGGGGTACCTCCTGCACACACACAGCTTCTTCCTGCTGATCCCTGCTTCCCTTGGCCCTGGGCTTGTCCTCCTCAAGAGCAGCCCAATGCCCACAGTGGGTGCTCACCAGAGCTCTCTTCTCTCCATACCCTCAAAATCAAAGCCTGTGTGTGAGAGAGGATGAGGGCATGGGGCCCTTTAAATGTGGGAAAGGGAAAAGCAGGAGAAGGCAAGGCTGGAGTTCCTGTGTCCCTGAGCCAAGTGGGTCCCTCTCACCTTTCCCAGGGGGATTTGGATGCAGAGGGGAGGTTTTGGAGATCAGGAGGGTTCTGGCTGTTTAATTGTGGGGTACAGGGGGTTATAGGGCTGTGGAGCCAGGTGTGGCAAGCAGGGCTGGGGGCCAGCAGCCTCAGAGAGAATCTGGTCTGCAGCCCCCCATGCACAGGGGGGAAGCCTTTTGTGTCCTCAAAAAAACCCCAAATAATGAAAGAAAAGCTCTTTAAGGAAGACAATTTTTATGTTTTGTATTATTTATATTTTATTTTATACTATTATATTTTCTTAATATATTCTGATTAAGAGGAAAAAGAGCAATTATCCTTTAAAATCTCAGTTTCCCTATTCCCATCCCAGGACTCAGTCGCTCTGCTACAGTTTATTGCAAACATTTGAACCTGGCAGAGCCCCACGTTACTGCTGGAGCTGTAAATAACCTGGGCTGGCATTTATGGCACTCCCATGGGTGAGTAACTGAGGGCTCTGTGCTGCTGGCAAACAGTGGTCCCACAGAGCAGGCAGCACCTGCAGGGGCTCCAGGGATGCTGTGGCCGTGTCCACCCCCATGGGACCAGTCCCACAGCCCCCATAGGGACACCAGCCCCAGTTCAGAGCAGTGTTGCCAATGCCACGGGCTAACAGACACACCAGAAGCTCACAGCATCCTTTCTGCTTATGATATATTGCTTTTTCTGGGTACCCTGTAATGCTTTCTCAGGCTGTTTATTTATGAGACAATTTATTACTGCGCAGTTATTCTATAGCAGGGAAGTCTATTCCTGGGAGCCTCTGTTAACCGAGCCAATTGCTTAATTGGCTCACTGATGTCTCCACAAGGTACGCCAGGAGAGAGGGCTCTTGTAATGATCGCAGCCTTCCTCCTGCCCACACGCCACCCGTGCTGCTAATTTAATAGTGCAAACATTTATTATTCCTTTTATTTGGGACTTAATGTTAGGGCGATTAGAGCTGTGCTGGGATCGCTGGTGGAAGGGGGTGAAATGCCCCGGGGGTGGTTGGGCTCATCCTGCAAAGCCCAGGGGATGGTGATGCCTTGCAGGGTGTGTGGTTAATGAGGCACCAGCGGAGGGGTCAGGGCTGACAGTGCCGGTGGGGCTCCTGCCTGACCCTTACCCCACGTTTGGGTCATTCACCAACAAATCAGAGCAAGATTGGGGAGCGTGTGTACTTACACCTCATCTCTATTTACTGAGTTTAATGTGCTCTGAAGGGAAAATGGGTTCTGGGCCTGTGTTCTATGGAAATGACTGGAAGGGCCAGAGGAAAACCAAGCTTGGATTTGCTTGGTGGGGAGTACCTGTATCCACCCAACTGCAGGAGGAGAGCGCTGGGTCAGTGGTGACTGTCTTGGGGCTGCTGTGTGTGCCCTCCCCAGCCGTGCTTTCCCACCTCTCAAGCCCTGTCTCCTGCTTCTGCCCTTTCCTGGCTGTGACTGTCCCTGGAGGATGCCCCCTCTGACATCTCCTGCCCACGGCATGTGCAGCTCGCCCTGGGCTGGAGCAGAGCCGGCCTTTCCCGGGCATCGCCCTTGGGCGGGTTCCCGGGGGAGCAGCCTCCCAGCGAGCATCTCTGCGCTGTGCATGAACGCTGTCCTTCCCTGTCGAGTTTTTAGGCATTGTTTGGCAGAACTGACAGTGTTTCTGTAAGCCCTGCTGGATCCGTGCCCGCTCTCCCTGCTGCCGCTTCCCCAGCATCCATGTCCCGCCGCCCGTGGCCCCCCAAAGCCCGGCCCGCGTGTGCGGCCGCTCCTGCGGCTCCCGGAGCGGGGACCCCGACCCCGGCCACCGGCGGCACAGAGAGGGCAGCAAGCGACGGGGCAGGGAAGGAGGAGTTGGCAAACAACGCCGCCAGAACGAGCCTTCTGCTAATGTTGTATTTGTCGCAAAGAAGCGATTAAGTTTCCCATGATTTTCCTTCTTCTCCGGCTCCCACCGCCTATTGTTCCTGGCTCCATTATGCTCCCGCCGCTTACATAAACGTATCATGCGGGTTTCTGAGGCACAATAGAGAGAGTCTCATTCATCCAAGGTCACCAGCTTTTACTTGCACTTCAAAGCATGTGGTAGAAGAAGCGTTTTCTCCTTAAGACGTTTTTATTGTACCCAGCACAGAGGCTGAGGGAAATTGCAGCGCCGCACTTGAACCGCCCCAGCTCTTCTTCCCTCCCCACGCGTCCGGTCCTGGCGGGTCAAATCCTGCCCTGGAAGGTGAGGAATTGTTTTCTGCGCTGGTTGGGACCCCGCTGTGGGATTCCCAGTCTGCCACCAAGGAACTGCACGCTCCATCCCTGCCCCGTCTCAGTTAAACGGGGAGGTGGAGAGGGGGGAAAACAAAGTAGAGGTTGTATTTCAAATTCTCTGTCCCATATGGATCTCGGTAAGGATGAGTTACAGAGTGGTCTCTATGGCCTCCTGCTGCTTCCTCCCTCAGCTGCGGCTCCAGGCTCTCCCTTTCTTTACTCGGCTTGGAACTGGGCAAACACGAAGGCTACCGGCAGCCTCTGTGCAGGGTCGGGGACTCGCTCTGCCCTGGAGGCTGCGTGCCCCACAAAGGGCAAAGTGCGGCGGTGCCCCCGACCCAGCAGCGAGCTGGAAGTGGCCTCTCGGCTGGGGACGGCAATGATGGGGACGGCGCACGGACGGTCCTGGGGGCTGCGAGAGGGTGGGAGCCCCCCCAGGAGCCGCCCGGTGGGGGTGAGCGGCGTGCGGGGGAGCGGACACGACTCGAGCGGGGTGGCGGGTCCCCGGAGCCGCCCCCTCCCCGGGCGCAGCTGCGGCGGGGCGGTGCCGGNCTGGCCGCGGGGCCGGGGGCCATGGCCGGCGTGCAGCAGGGCGAGAAGCAGCTCTTCGAGAAGTTCTGGAGAGGCACCTTCAAAGCCGTGGCCACGCCGCGACCCGAGAGCATCATCGTGGCCAGCATCACCGCTCGCAAGCCGCTGCCCAGGTAAGGGCTGCCGGGGCACGGGAGGGGGGCTCTGGGAGACCCTGTATCCTTCTCCACCTCTAGTCCCCTTCCCACCATAGAGAGAGTCCTGAGTGTGTCCTCCTGCCAGCAGGAGCTCGTGGCTGGAGGACCCGGGGCTGGGGGATGCTGGCTGGCTGAGCCCCCTCCCTGGGCAGGTGATGTGTTCCAGAGCAGAGTAGGTTTGGGAAACTTTGACTCAGTGGTGCTTGGAGCCTGGGAGCTGGCTGAGCCCCAGGGGGAGCAGGGCGAGGGTCTGAAAAGCTCTAGCTGGGCTATGGAGAGGGGCAGTGGTGGGGGCATCAGCTGGAAAGTGTGGCCAGCTCCATCCCCACTGTGCTGTGCAGAGCCCTGGGGTGTGTGTCCTGCTGGTGGCCTTGTCTCTGTCATCCTCCACCTGGGACCCCTGAGAAGGTGAAGCCTGGGGAGGGGAACAGCCCCCTAGGGCTGGACCCTGCCTTGTCACCGAGGGGAGGCTGGTGCCCCTCAGGGACACACAGCGCATGGAGCCTGGTCACTGCCATGGACTGGCACAGTGCTGGGGATGGTGCCTCCCACGTCCCACAGCCAAGCAGCCTTGACTTTGCTCGTGCAGTTCCTGTCCTCCTGTTCCAGCAAAGTCGGTGCCCCCACGTTTGCCAGAGACTGAGCAACAGAGAAACCTATGAAAAGAGGCAGGGGGGCTGCAGGTACCCCTTGAGCCTCTCCACCAGGCTGTCACACAGGCAGAAGTGCATGTGGCTTCCTCACAGCCGTGCATGCTCTAATTTAGACCAGCTTTATTTTAGTGATCATCTCAGTATTTGTTAATATCCTGTTTATGCTGCTTTTGTAAAGAAAGGACACTTTTGCTGGCTCTCCTCTCTCTTTGCTCTGTTTTTCCTCTACTGGCTTCTGCCTTGCTGGTGTGGGGAACCAGCCAAAGTTCTGTGGAGGTGCTGTGTCTGTAGAGTAGAGGGCTCGGTCTGCAGGTGGCTGGGTGTTGGGGGCTCAGGGAGGAGAGGGATCCTTTGGAATGAGCCATTTCGGATGCTTCCCGTGCCAGTGGAGGCTGTGAGCCACAGCAGCAGTGGGGATGGGGGTCCTGCCCTTGTGCAGTGTGGGGGTCTCTTCTACCCCTGCAGCCCAGCTGCTGAGTGTGAATTTTTCCAATCCCTCTGATTTCCATTAATCTGAGTAGGAAAATGGGAAAGGCATGGCTTCAGCCTCCGGTTGAGAAGAGCAACTCTTATTTCCACAGGCAGTGTTTGCAGGGCTTCATTCAGCCTTTGTGGCAGAGAGGAACCACCGCGTTTTTCCCCATCCCTGCATCGGGTATGGTCAGCACCTGAAGGGCTGAGGGCTGGCTCACTCCTGCCTGAAGGTGCCTGAGTGAGCCATGCTGCTTAAATATCTTGCAGTTGGAGGTGTGATAAGGCAACAAATTCGGGTTTTGAGGAAATACAGCCAGCCTGGGTGCCAGGAATGATGCCTGGCTCTGTCTAGCCAGGAGTTTGGATTGCGCAGACATCCTGGTGGGGCTGAGCACCACGGCTCGGGGTGTTTGCACATCCATTAAAAAGTTCCCAAATGTGTGCTCCTCTACATGTGACAGCTCTGGTGGGAGTGAAACAGTCCAGGATTCTTGGCACACAGCAAAGCGACCCCGCCAGCTTGGCTTTGCTGTGGTTTGTACCTCGGCACCAGCAGATCCAGGTGCCCACACCGGGCTGTGCTCCGTGCTGCTGGCGGGTCAGTGGAGCCTGGCTCCTTTTGTCCCCTCGCAGCCTGTGCTGCCGGCAGGGCCCGGGGATGTCCCCTGCTGTCCCCCTGTGGCCAGCTGCACAGACCGGGGCCAGCCTGGCAGGGCTTGCCCTGGGTCCGCGGGCACTCACTGCGCTCACCCTGTCCCAGGCACAGAGGGGCTCTGCCACTGCAGGAGCTGCCACCAAAGGCTGCAGGGACAGAGATACTGTGGTTCCCATCTCTTCTCGGTGCTGCCGGCTCGGTTCGCATCCCACAGGGCTCTGCCAGGAGCCCGAGGCTGCCGTCTGGGCGGGATCACACCTCTGAGATGCCAGATCTCACACCCCCGGGGGCTTTGCAGTGGGTCCCCACTGGGCTGCACAGTGATGTCCCCGAGCTGGCAGTAGGCTCATAGTCCAGCAATAGCCAAAGCCAGGCTCCTGCTCCCCATCCGTGCAGAGAACAGACCCAAGGCTTGCAGCAGCTCCTCTTGTAGTGGTCTCCGTGCCTGGCTCCGCTCTGGGTTTGTTTTTCCGGAAGCTTTCTCTGCGCCACTGCTTGGATCAGCCTCTCTTCCCTGACGATATTCCCGGCTAATTTAAGAGCAAATGACTGTGGTGCCAGAGAGGAGATGGGGAGACCAGTTAGCCAAATGAAATATTAAGATGACCATCTGGATTCCTGTTTTCTCCCACACTTGACAGCTGGTCCCCTGCAAACACCCTGCCCTGGATCCGGCCCCGTGCTTCCCACAGCAGTGGAGATGCTGCCATGGTTTCTAGGCCAGCACTGCCCACCTCCCCATCAGTTTTCCTGGCTGAGCCTGTGTCCTTGTGGAGGTTCAAGTGCAGCATTGAGGGATCCTGCCAGGGACCACCTCCAGTGTCCATAGCCTAGAGCCATCCCTGCAGGGTGCCCTGAGGATGGCTGAGGGCTCAGTCCTTCATCCTTGTGGGGCAGCGATGGGGCTCCCTGGACAGAAAGTGATTTTTTTTATTTTTTTTTCCCTTGCCCCATCCCTCACCACTACCTTCCTGCTGCTTCTGCAGGTAAAGCCTCTTCCAGCTAAATTCCCATCAAGCTGTCTTGGAGGTTTGGAGGGTTAAAGCTCTGCTAAACCCACGGTTCATCCTGGAACAAAAGAGTACATTAATACCTTCCCTCGTGCTCCTGCTGGGGCTGGGGGGGGCCATGAAATCCAGCCCCCCAGACAGCTTTGTGCCCAGAGCAGAGCTCTGCCAAAGTAAATGGATTATTGACCAGTTTGCAGTGTGAAAGGAAAAACCGAGGTGAGGGGGAAAGGGGCTTTTCCAATTAACCTTTTCCCACACAGGGCCTGGTAGGGCTTTGCTGTGCAGCTGAGGGTGAGGGACTGGGTGGTGAGGGGAGGCTGGGAAAGGCTGGGGATGACCCAGAGCTTGCCTTTGCAGGGGAATCACTCCAGCATATGCAAAATCCCAGTGTAGGATCTGTAGGGGTTTTGTGCCCAGTGTGCTGGGGAGGGATGGGGTCAGAGACAGGGACCACCTACCATGCCCTGAGCCCCTCTGCCAAACCAGGGAGCCCTCAGTCTCTGTCACTGCACAATTAGGATGGGGCTTTGGCTCTAGTGAAATGAAAATGCTTTAAAAATCTACTGTTAAGGCGCTGCTGGGCTCTGCCCAGCCTTTGGGGATGGGTAGGAGCACCAGGCTCTGGCCCCAGCCCCAGAGCAGAGTCTGCTTTCCTCCCTCTGGGCTGGGCTTCTGTCTGCATCTCTTCCCTGGCCGTGACCTCGGCCACAGCGCAGGGCTGGGAGCTCTGTCCTGCTTGGAAACCTGACTGCTCCCAGCACTGCTCAGAATTTCATCGGCACCACTGCCGGGACCTGGAGACATCCAGGTGGGAGATGCTCCAGGGTATCCCAGGGAAGTGGAGCTGGTGGGAGTCTGGGGCTTTGCGGGATGATTCTGGGAGTGGTTTAGTTCTCTGCTGCCACACTTCCAGCCACAGTACTGTTGGCTTTGTCTCTGCCCTGTCCCCAGAAACTCAGCCAAAGTCCCCTTCTGGGCACTCCGGGGCTGGGGCCTGTGGGTGCTGGTGTCAGCTCCTGGGGCAGCCGGAGTGCCGGCAGTGCTGGGGGAAAGGAGGCTCCTGCATCCCTCCCTGCCAGATGGTCTAAGTGGGTCACATCAGGGCAGCGCTGGGGATTTGTGCTTTAACCCTTGATCCCCCGGGATGCACCGTGCACGGGGGGGGGAGGGATGTGCTGTTGAAGTGGGATTAAGCCATAGTTTGCCATTGCGGGTGATCTTGGAGAGGAGTCTGGGTGCTGCTGCA
Source organism: Thryothorus ludovicianus (assembly GCA_013397245.1). NCBI lineage: Eukaryota > Metazoa > Chordata > Aves > Passeriformes > Certhiidae > Thryothorus > Thryothorus ludovicianus. The sequence continues at coordinate 1,249,774 of VZTB01017790.1, read as the reverse complement.
AACGTGCTGGGATAAGGGTGATGTGTCGTCCCCGCTGCTCTGGGACAGGGCAGGAGCAGCCAAGGCACTGCAGTGTCGGAGGTCTCAGTACCCCAGCGAGTGCAGAAAGCAGCTGCAGCTCTCCTGTGGCCTTTGCAGTGACTTTTGGCCATTCCCAACCTCTGGCTTCCCAAGGCGCCCTTTGGCGGCCGCGGCTCCCGCGAGTCCCCGGCGGGCTGGCAGCCCCTGGGCACGGATGGAGGCTGTGCTGGCGGGGAGGGAGCCCCCCTGGCAGCCCTGCAGTGCGGATGGCCCCCCACTCCCGTTAATCCTCCCCCTTGTTGGCCGGGCATCTGTTCCGCGGCGAGGGGCGGCGGCGGGGCCGGCAGCCTGGCTGCCATCTGCTGCCTCCATCCCAACGAGTGCTAATGAGCCCGTGGCCCCGGCCCAAGAGGGGGGAGAGGGGCTTGAAAAGAAAAGCGAGGGGGAGAAGAAAAGCCCCTTCCTCGGAGGGGCTGTCAATAGCGAGGCTTTTGTCTGCCCCTGCCCTCCGGCTCCAGCTGGACGGCGCTGGGAGCAGGGAGAGCTAATTAGGCAGCTCGGGAAGTGCCGGGAGGCTGGGGGCAGCTGAGCGAGGGGAAGAGCTGGGAATGCCCGCAGGACCCACTCCCTGCTGCTCGCAGAGCCTTCATCATCCTCACCCTCCTTCTTTCCCCCGGCCCTGCCCATCTGCCTCTCCTCTGGGCTGGTGCTGGGCACTGTGACCCTGCTGGCCTCTCTGCTGGGAAACGCTGGGATTTTGGGGATAGGTAATTTCTGACCTGTAAAAGTGCACTTGAGAGCTTTGCTGAGCTCTGCTTGGGGCCCGAACCGCGGGTCCAGCTGCCATGGTCGCCAGCAAGAACACGGGCACAACCTTGCCCTGCAGCAGAGAGTGAAGAGCCACAGCAGCTGCTGAGGAATCACGGGGTGAGGGTCTCCCTAAATCTGGGATTTGCTGCTGCCCCACCCCTGGCAAAGGGGAAGCCTGTGGTGTCCACACTGTGCCGGGGGAAGCACCATGTCCGATCTCTTCAGATGAGGGATGAAATCAGGTGGAAGGAACCAAAAGGGAGCACAGTTCCACTGGCTGGCTGGAGGATGGTTTTGTAGAAATATTTGATTTCACCCTTGAACAAACCCACTGAAGACACTGCCCTGGCTGCCAGGCAGCCCCACGTCTGCAGATGCTGGGGGTGCCGGGTTTGTGAGGGCAGCAGTGGTGGGGTCTGGCACCTCGAGGGGCTGTGCTGACCTTGGGGTCCCCTCCCTGGCTCAGCAGCATTCTAGCACTTGCATGAGGCTGTTTCATGGAGTGTGGAAACCAGGCCAGGGTGAAATATGACAGTTTAGGGTCTTGCAGGGCTGCAGTTCATCCTTGCCTGGCTCAGGTATCAGCACCAGCTCCAGCCAGTCCCCATCCCTGCTTTTATCCCATCCCTGCAGAGGCAGGAGAGCAGGACACTTGAACCCCGCACGTGTGTTGACACCCCTCCTGCAAAGTCCTGCTAATGAATATTTAGGGCTGTGAGGCCCTAAATAATAAATAGCAATGATGACCTTGATGACAGGCATTGCTAAGGAGCTTCTGCCCAGCGCCAGATCCTGTGGCTGCTCGTGTCTCCTTGCTGTCACCATCCTGCCCACATCATCTGGGACACCTTATCCTGCTGCATCTTGACCCCAGAAAGGGCCTCTGCACATCCCACTCTCACTGGGTGTGGGAGTTCCCTCTCTAACTGGGCTCCTGGGGCTTGGGAGATTTCCCTGACCTTCTCTGCTCTGCCCAAATCCTCCCCCTTCCCACATCTCCATGGCTGGTGGCTGTTCCTTTCTATACCTCCATTCCTCTATCAGCTGCTGGACTTATCAAATGCAACCCCCCCATCACTGAAACGAAATAATTTCATGCATGACCACCCTTTCCTTTTCTCCTCTTTTTCTTTCTTTCTTTTTTTTATTTTTTTTTTTATTCCATTTTCACCCTCTGGGCTCTGAAACCTCTTCATCCCTGCAAAGCCTGACTCAGGTCAGAAAATCCCACCAGTGTTTCAGCTGCACAGGGTGCCAGGGCTTTTGCCACAGCCCCTGCTCTGGCATGAGCCCCCAGGGGCTCTTTGCTGTTCTGACACTGGGTCTGCTGTGACCCACAGTTCTTCCCTGTGACCCACACACACCTCCCACCCCCTCAGGTCCTCTTTTGGCCCCAAACCCCTGGTGATGCCATCAGCTGGAAAACAGGCCTGGGTTTGGTGCGTGGATTGGAGCCCTTTGGCATTCCCAGGAAGGGGCAGGGAGAAAGGCCAAATCCTGTGAGCTAACTTGTGTTAGCAGCCTTGCTTGATGATTTCAGAGGTGTCTGCAAAGGCACAGAGGTTGTGATGCCTGGAATCTGGTGGGAGCGGTGTGTCCCAGCAGCACAGCATCCGGAACAGGGCTTTGGTGTGGATCTGGCACGTGCCAGGGCTGAGCGGGCTGGACCATCACCCCCGGCAGCGTGGCCAGGCACAGTGCCCACGTCTGTGCCACCATCTCCTGGCAAAGGCCACACGACCCTCTGTGGGACACCGGGTGCTGCAAAACTGGCTTCTCCATCAGCCACTTGAGCTGAAAGCGCTGACAAACACGGGGAGTTTAAAAATAGCCGTTTCTTTCGCACGCGGCGGGAACACTTTCCCTGCCAGCGCAGCAGGGACTGCAGGAAGGGCTTACAAAAAATAATGCAAGTGGCAAAAAAAAAACTATTAAAAACTGTACTGGTGTTTGGGGCGGGCTGAAATAAGCCCCCGGTCTGGAGGCAGCGAGGCTGGGGCTCCACCAGTGACCCGTTTAACTCTCCGTGTTTAATTTATGTCTTGTCATTAATGGAAGAAGAAGCGGCTGCTGCCCAGCCCCAGCCAGAGGCATCTCCTTGTTCACCCCCAAATGGCAGCTGGGTGGGCAGAGGGGACACTGTGGGCAGGGTCCTGCTGCCTGTGGGGCTGCCATTCCCTCTCCTCCCTGGCGCAGGGGAGGCTGTCACTTGCTGGTTTGGGCTGTGGGGGCTTTCTGCTGCTGGGTTCCAGGGTTGGGGTCAGGTGCCCGTCTCGCAGCCCACAGGATGGCTGAAATGCTCTGAGACCCACAGGCAGTGATGAGAAAATGGGTTTTCACTGCCACTAACATCAAATTCCAGCAGCGCTTCATCCTGCTGGAACTTGATGGCACTTTGGCAATGGGCTGGTTGTATTGAATTTCTCTCTGTGCCCACGTGTGTTGGAAGGTGACTGGAACAGAGTGGGGCAGGAGGCTGGGATTTGAGCTACATTACCATCAGGATGAAGAATTAGCTACTGCCCAGCGAGAGAAATATTTTTGCATTAAGAGAGATTTCACAGTTAAAGAGCTCCTGCTGCATTAATCTGTGGGTCAGCTGGAGCTGCTGTACAATCCCCTGCCCGCCAAAGCTGTGCAAGTGTAACACCAATCTACAAGAGCATGTAAATATAACAGAACTTTTTTTCCACAGCTCCATCATTTAGGGAGTGGAGCAATCCACTCTGCCAGGGCATGGACACAGCTGGGGCCCAGAGGGTGCAGGAGGCAGTTTGGGATTTGGGTAGATCTACCCCTGAGGCTGGTGCTTTAACTCAGAGGACTGATTGCCTATAAAGCATTTGCCTTCTTCAAATCTTCCTGCTCTGCTCAGAGCCTGGTCAGGATTGTTATGATGGGGACAAGCAAGACAACTGACTTCAGCACTTCTTTGAAGGGATGGGGGTTTTATTCTCCAGAAAATTCCAAGGCTGGCAACTTAACAACAAAAACTTGTCACGTGTCAGCTGCCATTCCCTGTGTGTGGGACAGCCACCGTGATTATCCCTCAGTGCCCACGCCATCCCTGCCTTTGTCTGCCTGTCAGCCACGCCTTGGCCGGGTTAGAGGGTGATGGTGCAGGGCCAAGGGAGCAGAGGAGGAACAGGGAGGTTTGCAGCCTGACCTGCTGGGCAGCAGTGGAACCCACGGGCTGTCACCCTGCCTGTGCCCTGTGTCTCCTTATCGAGGATGAGCTTGGTCTCCTGGTGACCTTCTCTGGCCTCTGGGAGTGCCTGTGTGGAGCTGAGCTCTGCAGGGCACGGGATATGTTGGCTGCATCCCCTAGAATCCTTGGACGTCCCCAGATACTGGGGTTCAGTTCTGTCTGCTGGCTGGAGAAGTTGTTGGCATGGTTTTGGACCAGTCCTTGTGCTCTCCCAAACACTTCCCACATGCGGGTCAGGAGCCAGTGAAGGTGAAGGATGTTCTTCATATCATTTGGAGGGTTTTTGGGTGTTTTGGTGAGTCCAGGCTGTCAGGGTCCCTGTCTCTATCCCTGCCCTCACTGTGAGTGTGGAGCTTCTCTGCACCTGCAGGGGCAGAGCCAAAGACACAATACTGGCGTGCCAGTGGAAGGTGTAGCTCCTGCTTTGTGCTTCCTTGTGGCAGTAGTTACTCTCTCATTGCCCCAGGAGTTCACCACAAGTGCTTCCTTCCACCCATACCCCAAATTTCCCCATTGCCCCAAGGTGCTCAGGGGCTCTGGGGATGGGTGGGTTAACTTTGCAGTGGAGGCTTGTGGTCCAAAGCGCTGGCTGCTGGCTCTCTGGGCTGTGAATGCCACCCAGGGCACATCCATCCCTGATTAATGGAAACTGAAAAGCAGGATCCTACAGACCCGTGGCTCCCCTGCCCCCTCCCCACTGCTGGCTGCTGCAGCCAGCCCTCGGCCTGCATTGCTGCCAGGTCTGTCCTGCACAGAGCAGAGGACAATGGGTCTCACCTCACCTGCCTGTGGAGGAAGGGCAGGCAGTGGAGCCTGTGGACACAGCCTGTGCCCTGCCTGCAGAGCTGGCACTGGGACTCAGCTTGTGGCCTGCTCACCCTCCCCACCACGCTGGGATTGATTTGACCTGAACTCCCTTTAATGTGCTGTGATTTCTTTCAATTAGGCTTTGAGCGAGGTCTCTGCCACGTTCAATAGAACTGGACCAGTGCCTGGACTAGCACGGCCCAGAGGGAGATGCTTGCAGATGCTCCCCCATCCCCAGCAAGAGCATCCCTCCATGCCCTATTTTCCCCATGCCCCATGAGGATAATCCCACTGCTTAAAGGTTGCCTCTTGTCCCCTCTGCATTTCCTGGGCTGGAAATTTCCTGGACATTTCCTTTCCCTCTGCATCACCGCTGGACTGGTGGCTTTGCCAAAGGGCAGATGGAGGGTGCTTCCTGCTGTGTGCAGGAGCAACCCCACTGCAAACAGGAACTGAACCAACCCTGAGCACTCCTCATCTCCACATGCCCAGCAAAGCTTTCCCCTTTCTCCTTGGTGGCTGTCATCTCCTCAAGGGATGCACTCAGCCAAGGCAGGGCTTGGTGTCACATTGTTTGCAGCAAACTGATGGGCAGGGTGCTTGTGGAGCAGAAATCCCTGCCCTTCATCTCCAGCTGCAATTACCGAAGCCAAGTCGATGCAGTTGATGGTAATAGGATGGTAACACTGTCTGAATTTGTATTTAATGCTGATTCCAAGGGTCTATAATCTTCATCAGCACCACATGACTTTTTATAGAACAGAAAAATGTGAGAGCGGTTAATGAGCTGTAATTCTGGAGAGCTTCTGCCTTGATTGGGACTAATTATTTTCTTTATAAAAATAATTAACCATCCACACAACCTATAGAGTGAAAGGCATGTGGCATTAATTAAACCATGCAGTCTTTCACTGCACCTTTATCTCCTGTTTCCCAGCACATCCCACATAGGTGGTCACACGCTGCGGAAAGCCAGGCTGGGCACAAGCTGGCATCGTGTGAGGGCTCGTGCTGGGCACAAAGGCTGGGTCCTGGGTGAGGGGGCTTCCTCCAGATCCCAAATCCACAGCCTCTTGGCCCTGCATGTACCATAAAACCCTTGATTTGGGTAGGAAAGGCTGGTTTGGGGGGTAAGGTGGTGGTGCTGTCGCTGAGGGGATGCTGGGGGTGTCAGTAGAGCAGCCAGGGGGACCCTGGCAGGGCACAGGGCTCTGTGCTGTTATTTGCTGTGGGGTATCAGTATATCCCAAAATGGAGCTGGTGGCTTTGTACAGGCCAAACCTTTGTTCTCCAGCACTCTGGGATCCCGGGATGAGTCCCAGGCTAATGTGCCCCAGCACTGGGGCTGTGCGTGCTTAGACACACACTTACATAATACATAATTGTTAACAAAACTAATTCCTCTATTTTCCTGGAGGTATTCTGAGAACTAATGAATATATTTGCATAATCTTGATTTTGTTTATGAATAATTCTGGATTATCCAAATGTGAATAACACCAGGGCTTTGCCACTCTAGATTGCCTTTCAGCTGAGGATAGCAAAGCATTTTACAAATATTAGTTCAGCCTCACAAATCCCAGCAAGCAATAAAATTATTATTACACCCAATTAAAGATGGATGGGATGGAAACTGAAATGATTCTCTGCAGCCCCTCCTGGCAGGGTCAGTCACGGGGACTCACCTGCCTCTTCCAAATCTTCCCCCTAGGAAGCAGCAAGCCAACAAATATCCCCCCTTTTCTTTTATTGGGATGATTTAAAGCAATGTCCAGAGTTGCAGGGTGGTGTGGATGGTTGGGCACCTGGGAGCAGACAGGAGGTTTCTTCCCGGCTCTGACTCCCCCACAGCACTGAGCACCCCACAGCCCTCTGTGTGGCAGGGATGGCACAGCTATACCAACCTTTTCCTCCTTGGAGCACAGTGGGAGGAGAAAAGGCCCTGTCTTCCCTTCCTGGGCAGGCAGCCTGACCACTGAGGTGTCTCCCACAGGAGCAGGGGGTGTTACAGGGAAAGAAAATTGGAGTGAAATCAAACACTCCCACCATGAAGCTGCAGTTTAGGAGCTTCCCAGCTCAGTTGTCCCTGCACACAGAGGGTGGCAGAGGGCCCTTCTGGCCTTGGAAAGCCTCTGTCAGCAACTGAGGGTGGGAGTTTAAAGCCCACTGCCCACATCCTTTGCTGGGCTGGGGACATTGCAGGCTCATTGCTCAGCAGCAGAAATCTGTGGGTTAATTGCTTTCCATGAGAGTTAATTTCTGCCCACGCTTCCCCAAAGGGAAGGATGTCCAGGGAACCCCTCCTCCCCAGCCCCTGCCCAGGTGATGCCCTGGTGGGGGGCACCTATTTGGTACCCATGGTGGGGACATCCATTTGGCTGCACCCCTGAGTCTGTCCTGGGGAGAGTTGAGCATTTTTTAATGTTGGAGTCATTTCAAGCTGAGCCCTTGGGATCACTGTTCCATAGCCACAGGCTACTGAGCACCATGCCTGTGTTCTGGCACATGGAGTGGCTCAGGGGCTGCTTTATGAACAGCAGCTGGTGGCCTGAGTGTCCCTGTCCCATGGATGGATGGATGGATGGGGCAGCAGAGAGACTCAACCAGAGGCATTTCCAGGCCAGCTCTGCAGACAGGTGGCAGCTGAATGAACAGGTTGTGTTTTGGGATTTACCTGAGTGTTGGGACCTCCAGTGTGTTCTCCCTTTTCCCAGTGACATCTCAAAGGAAGAAAATTGAGGGAGAGGAGGAAAAACTTTATGTGAGTGGCAAAGAAAGCATTGCTGCTCCAAGTGGATCTTTTCCAGCCTCCTTCTCCTTGCTGCTTCCAAAGTGCCTAATTACTAATTCATTTTTAAAGTGATCTCTCAGTGCTCCCAGGAGCTCTGGGTAGCTGTGTGCTTACAATTCCCTGGTTGATTAAAATTTAACAAGTTGTTATTGGCAAATACACTATTTCACTGCTGTTTGCCATGCCAAATAGCACAGGGTTTGGACAGTGGGGGGAACAGGCACCTCTGATGGTCTCTGGAGCAGAGGCTGGCACTGTGCAGCCCCTTGGGTGTGAAGGTGCTCTCCAGCCTGACCACATTGCAAGTGGTGCCAAAGCACCTCTTTTCTAGGACATCCATGAGCTCATTTATTTTGTTAAAGCCTTCCTAAAGCATTAAGCATCATCCACTGGTGCTCCTCAGCTTCTGGCTCCCTGTGCTGTGCTGGGAAGTGCCCAACCACAAGCACTGGGCTCCCTCCCAGCCCCTTGGTCGTGACCTTTGCCCAGTTTGGTTTTGCCCTGTGCTGCTTGTGGGCAAGTGTTTAATGGGAAACACAAGCTCAGATCCAGACTTTTCCTAATCCCAAGCTCTGCAAGGGCTCTTTCAGGTTGCCCCCATGCCTGGCTGTCAGCTCACCCCCTTCATGGCTGCTCCAGGCTGCATGGGGGTGACGGCAAGGAAAGGATCTGAGAGTGCTGTTTGGGGCCAGCTGGGAGGAGACTGGCTGTGGGGTTTTGGTGGGTTTAGCACAAGCTCTCAGCCACAGGCCTCTGGGTCACCCAGGAGCCCAGGGTCCCCCAAAACAGGGATCAGGGATGTGCCAGATTGCTGTGCCATGGGGCAGCATGGCCATGTCAGCACTTGCAGGCACCTGGAACAGCCAAAGCTCCTCTGGTCATATTTCCTGATGGAGGAGAAAGCTGGCTCCTGTACAGCCATGGGAACCCGCGGGGTGTTTGTCTAAGGAGGAGGAGGATTTGAGGACAGGAAAGGCACAGGATTGTCCCCCTGAGAGCCAGCCTGGCCCGCAGCGTGCAGGTGCGGACGGGCAGGAAGCTCCGCAGGGACCTCCGAGCCGGCAGCGTGGGAGGCACAAGATGCCGTGGAAACCGCTCGAGATGGGGCAGCAGGCCAGGTTTTCTTTAGAAACAATGTGACCGTGTGCCATATTCCTCAGGTTTCTCGCTGTTGTCGCTGGCAGGCAGTCAGCAAAGCCATCCTGGGTCGCTGGCAGCGAGGGAAAGGGACACCGCGCCCATCGAGGTGCTCGGGAGGGACGGGGGACAGGGGATGGGGCTCCTGGTGCCCCTGGGGAGGGGGAGACCGAGCCGTGGGGAGCAGAGAGAGCTCATCCTCATGCCTGACCCTGCCTGAGGAGGCGATTCATCGCTCTCCGCCGTGGAGCTTTCCCTGTGCAGGGATTGTCCATCCCGTGCTGCCAGCTGGTGCCCGGGACAGAGCCCTCCCCGTGGGCTGCCACCTCTCAGCATCCCCCGCAGCAGCTGGCACTGATCCAGCGCCGCCACCGGGGCCTCTTCCAGCAGGGAAGCTCCTCTGTTCTCATCCAGCCATGCATAGTAAATCAACTGCTGGAAAAGAAAGAGCCAAGCTGCTTTTTTGGCCCGGGATGTGCCGAGAGCGGTCGTTAAACCTTTCTGGAGTGAGAGAAGGAAAAGGAGCTTCATCCAGGCCTGTGCCAGGACACAGGGTTCCCAAGAGCAGGAGGGGGAGGAGAGTCTCGACTGGCAAAAATTTGATGAAAAATGTATAGTACAGAATTGTGTTTCTCCTCTGTGTTTGAACTGCCTCAAGAAACCCACGTGCCTTTCTGCAGCTGGTGCCTCTGCTGATGCACAGAAAAAAATAGCAGGGAGAAGATTAAAATTGAACTGGCTTGGAGTCTGTGTAATCAAGGGAAGTATCTCGGTGATTTGCTATTATAATTTTCAATAACAAACTGCAGGGCTCCTGCTGCACTAATAATAACGGGTTGAATGAGGTGGGCAAAGAACCTGCCATGGGTGTTTGTGTATCTGTGTGTGTGCTTGTGGGAAGCACTCACAATATTCCTCATCTCCTAATTTTGAAGAGGTATTTTTAGTGAGTATTTCAAAGAGCTTTACATAAACACATCTGCTGGAGTTTTTGCTGGGAAATGTCTTTACAGCACTCTTTTCTGTCCCCTCCCTCTCAGAGGACAAGGGAATGGTCTGACCATTTTCTTTTTCAATCAGATAAGCAAAGCCAAAGAGTGAGAGAGAAAATCACAGGCTCATTTTGCTGGTGCCAAAAGGCTTCTCAGCCCAAAGGGTGGATTTTAGAAACACTTTGAGCAGCTCAGATCACCCTCACTAGAGCCCAGGGCAGAAGCACACATGATGTGGCTGTGGCAGAGACTGCAGGGATGTGGGAGAGTGTGGACCCTGACCCACTCTTGCACAGCCAAAACCTCCAGGTGAGGAAAGGAGAGGAAAGATGTGGTATTCCATCCTGTCCATGCACTTTTTGCATGTTATGCAGGAGAAGTGCTAAGAACATCCCTGGTGCAAGCAGCTGCAGGCACAGGAATTTCTCCAGTCTCCCCTCAGGACGCCTGTGTCCTGATGTTCCCAGCTCCCAGCAAGGTATCCATCCTTCATCATTTAATGCCAATGAAACGCTTACAGCTTTTAGGCTCATCAGAGATGTTTTAACCTTTTTTGTTTGGGGGTTTGGTTGGCTGAAGCTGCTCCTGTCTTTTCACTGGGGGGTCTAGAGATGATAGGAATATGAAGCCAGCCAGGGCTGAAGCAGGGAATGTAGAAAAGTTTCTGTATTTGTTATCCCAAATCCTCTGACCTTGGAAGTGCTGCCAGTGCAGGTCTGCCAAGTGCACTCGGTGCCCAGGGTCTCTGAAGTGCTTGTGCATCCAGGACCCAACCCAGTTGCACGTGCAAAGGAAAATAAAGCATAAAAAAAACACTCAAAATGCTTGGTTAGCATGATCCAGACCCAGTTTGCTTACACTGCTGCTTGCAGGGCAGCTGGGAAGGGCACAGGGGCTGCACAAGGCCACTGATGGCTGGAACTGCTGGTGTCCATCCTGTGGAGGTGAGGGACAGCGTGGCTGAGTGGGGAGATGGTCTGGTACCACAGTCTGGCAGCTGAAAGGTCACAGGGAGACAATTTTCCTGCTTCTGTCTCCTCTTGAGATGAGTTACTGTGGGGAAAAGGCTGATTGATGGAAGGCTTGTGGCAGGAGACTGCTGTGGGGCCAGGGCAGCTGGGCTGGCACACGGGAGCCTGTGGGCAGGGGAGGGCAGTGCCCCGGGATGGCAGCACCCAGGGAATGTCAAGTGCACACCAAACCTGCCCTGACTGCTGTCACTGTGGGGCCAGGGGGGACGGGTGTCGTGGGGCTCAGCTCCCCGTGTCACCAAGTGCCACATTTCATGGCCTGATGAGATGGCACTTGGCCATGGCATGCAGCATGGCAGCCCAGGATGGAGGAATGGGCATGGTTTGGGAGTTTGCTCCCTGGGGCAGAAAATGCTTTGTACCTTTGTCCCATCCTCCGGGGACAGTGCCAGGATCTGTCCGTGGGCAAGGGCAGTGCTTAAGTGCTCTCCATGGTATCCCCAAAAACTGGGGGTGACATCCCTTCCCCAGAGAAGGGAGGCAGAGTGGGTTGGCCTCTGCAGCAAAGAGCCACCCATCCCTTCTCCTCCATGTGACCATAGTGGTTTGTGGTGGTTTCATCCACCTTCAAATAAGGAATATTTGGGTTCCTTCCCACCAGTTTCTTCCCATTTGTATTAGAACAGCCAATAGATCATTTCCCTCTGCTGCCAACACATTCTGTTAGAGAGGGAATACACTGAGAGCCCAAATCTGACCCCACAATGTGGAGGTGGGAAAGCTGGGCTGAGATGCTTATGCTGATGGAGAGTTGAGGGCCCTCTGTGCCTGCTTGCTTCTCTTCCAGCCACAGCAGCACTGGTAAAAATTGCCATGAGCCCAAAAAACCCCTCCTGGACCAGAGACTGCTGGGATGGGAAGGGACAGGATGAGCCAGCTGAGGTGGGTGGTGGCACAGGGCAGGTTCTGCACTGAGCTGGTGGCAGGCAGCCCACAGGTGCCCTGCTTGGGGGATCTCCCATCAGGAGCAGCTCTGCTGCTTCTGGACAGGTCTGATGGATAGGCTGGATTTCTGCACGGGAGAAGGAAAGGGAAAAGAAAAACCAGTGCAAGTGACCAAATTGCCAAGTGGAAATGGAGAAACTGTGAGGGCAGGTGGGACGGGTGGGCAGCTGCCTTGTCCTGGTCCGACTGCCTGTGGCCAGGAGGGAGTGCATCCTTAGGGACAAACATGCCACCAGCACCCTGGGGAGAGAGGCTGCTGTCCTCACTAGGAGTGCTGCAGCAGGGATCCCTCCTGCCTCCTCTTCTTCCTGCCTCCTCTGGCACATCCCCTGGGCTGAGCGAGTCCCATGCTCCCAGCAGCATCCTGCTGAGCATCCCCACTGCTCTCCCTGGGCCAGCTCCAACAAAAACACACACAGAGGCTTTTTCTTTTCTGCTGCAGGCACAAGCAGCAGGGAAGGTGTGATAATCCCTCCTTTGAGGCCACAGAGATCGTTCACACCAAACTGCATCACTTTTATATCAGTCATGAAAGACACAAAAGACAATAAGAAAAGAAAAAACATATATATATATTCAATCAATGTCTATGGAGCTCCATGCCAGGGGATTACCAGCCAGTTTAAAGCATTAGTGACTCTCAGCATCCATCAGAGGAGAACATTCGGTTGAATGGAAGCCAGCCTTTGATGGAATTGGAAAATAATTATTTCCATCAATAATTACTTCCAAGCCCAGAGGATATGGTTCCTGGCATGTTGTAGGACAGGAGTCCTTGATTGCCTCGAGGCCAATATGTTTTAACCCCAGGACCTGGAAATCCCATTAGAGGCTGGGTGACAAGGGTGTCGCCTGCTGTGCCCAGGTCCTGGCAGTGGTGTTCCAGCCTGCTGCCAGCCTGGGGAGGATCCCTCCTGCCTCTGCTGCTGGAGTGCATCCAGCTCAGGCTTTGCACAGGTCATTAATTTGGGGACATTTTTAATGGATCCTAATGATTGAGCTGTTCTTAAAAGGGGTTCAGGAAAGGCCACAAGCCAATTAGCTGGCACACAGAAAACTATTAACCATGTAGCTTCCTGGATGGTTAAAAATAATGGAGATGTTGGGAAGTGACTGGGGGATTTATTACAAACAGACTTTTTAAAGCAAGAGGGACTATTCACCTCCTGTGTATTCTGGGCCAGAAAGATTTCACCCAGCTTCCCCTCACTGATCACTGTCCCTTTTATTTGGCTGTGCATATCCTTAAATGTTAAGGCATTACAAAATGGGCTTCGAGGAGGAGCTGGCTATTAGAGAAAGTGCATGTTTGTTGAGAGAGAAAATACAGGTGGGAAGAGAGGGCTGACCCTTCTGAAGGTGCTGCTGTGCCAACTCCAGCCCCAAGGAGTGTTATTCATGGCTGAGGCAGGCAGCAGGATGTTCCCTGGGGCATGCAAGACTCTGGCCATGCCTAACTGGGTTTTTTTAACATGCCATTGCTCTTTAACCACTCCCTTGCCCCCATTTAACCCCCCAGATGTGCAGCACACACCTGGCCATGGCCCTTGTTCCTATCTCCACAGCCCATGTGTGATGGCTGTGGTCTTTACAGCCAAAGCAATTTTCACTGTGGCTGCAGGGCTGGCAGGGGGACATCCCAGCCTTCCCCAGCTCTGGTGGGATCCAGAGTGTTGCTTTCCAAGGAGAGGAGGTAGGTCTGGTGGCAGACATAGCCATGGGACTTTGCAGACCCTAAGGTGTCTAAAGACCCACAACTTACTCCTAGGATCAGCTTTAAAATTATAATGGAAAGAAATGAGGACATTTTTAGTGCCAGCTGAGCCCAGCCTACCCTGGGTATCACCCCACAGCCAGGCTGGGCCTGGACATGCCCACGTTTGCTTTATCTGTTCCATAATGCTCTGGATTGACACCAAACCCCAGCGTTTTCAGCACCCCTGCTAGGTACGGTTTATGGCTTTTCATTAATCTTTTCATTCTTTCAAATAAACATCTGCAGGGCCTGGAAACCTATTTACTTTCCTCCCAAGTGTCTGCAGGCAGACTTGTTTGGGTTTGTTTTCTCCATTCGGCTTCTTTTCTCCATTTCAGCTTGCACAAGCCCCAGTGTTTGTTAGAAATCACTCCCTCCAGGATTTCCCTGCCTTTGCTCTGCTCCTTGCCAGCTCCCAGGGCTCTTGCAGGCACTGATCTGGCCTAGGTGTTTCCCCTTAACTCTGCTGGGCTCTCCCAGGTTCTCCTATCAGCAGGACCAGGTGTGTTCCCTAGCCCAGCACCTTATTTGTAGGCATGGGGAAGTTTGCTGCCAGTCAAGGATGAGGGGCAGGGTGTTACCAAGGCATTAACAAGTTTGGAAAACTACATTTGAAATAGGAAAGCTTTCTGGGGTATTTTTCTACCAGAATGCAAAATCTGTGCTGTCTCTGAAGAGCTGGTGATCTAAACCCCACAAAGCAGGAGATGTCCTGACTGGCTCCTGTTTTTCCTTCCCACTGGGTTAGATTTAGCCCTGTGCTGTCCAGCTGCTCCATGGCTGCGTGATGCTCGTGGCACCCCTGCCTGAACAATGAGCACAGCATGCCTGGGCTGGGGTGCAGCTTGCCTTGGGAACGGGGCATTCCAGAGCCCTGCAGGAGCACTTCCAACTGCAGAGCTGAGCACCGAGAGCAGCCTGCAGCTCTGCTGCACAGCTCCTACCTGCAAAAGGTAAAGGAGATTCTGCAGGACATGGAGAATGACCCCAGCTGAAGGGACAGCTCTTACCTGCAAAAGGGAAAGGAGATTCTGCAGGACTTGGAGAATGACCCCAGCTGAAGGGACAGCTCCTACCTGCAAAAGGGAAAGGAGATTCTGCAGGACTTGGAGAATGACCCCAGCTGAAGGGACAGCTCCTACCTGCAAAAGGGAAAGGAGATTCTGCAGGACATGGAGAATGACCCCAGCTGAAGGGACAGCTCCTACCTGCAAAAGGGAAAGGAGATTCTGCAAGATGGGGAGAATGAGCCCAGCTGAAGGGGCAGCTCCTGATGGCTCTGTGTCTCCTCTTGCCCCAGCAGTGGGACGCTGGGCTGCCTGCCGTACCCTGCGGAGGACAGACGGCCCGAGAAGCTGAGCAGCTGCGTGGTCAGGGAGCCCGCCAGCGCCAATGGCTGTGCCAAGGGGAGGGACAGACGGGACCATGGCCACCGCAGGTCACGCAGGTAGGAGCCGGGGCCGTCAGCGGGGCCACCCTGGAACACGGGTGTGGCACGGGGGGTGCCCGTGGTTGTTTACTCAGCTGCTCTGGGGTCTGTGAAAGCTTGAAAGGCTCAGTGTGTGTGCAGAAAATGTGTGCAATGGCAGGAAATCCCTGTGGGAGTTTGCAGGGACAAACCTGCAGTTCATTTCTACTCCAGGGCTCGCTCTTACAGCCTCCTTCAGAGCCTCCCAAGGCCTGCCAGCGCTCCTCTGCACTGCCAGGTCTGCTGGGATTCACCCTCAGCAATTCCCCTCTCCCCATGCCCACATCAGCTCAGCAGCACTGCCTTCATTAGGACACAGCCTCGTTACCAGCTTGTTGTTAGTCCCTGACCACTTGAGAGGGGAAAAATGAATGAATGTTGTAAATGAAGCAGCTGGGGTCTCTGAGCCCTGCCTGCTCAACTGCCTGTGGGATTAAAGCCTCTCCGTTCACTTAAAGATGCTGGAAAGAAAGAGCAAGAAAGCACATTTCCTATCTTCAGATTTCAGGCCAACCGGAACAATAATCTAAAGCACACTTTTAATTAGACTTTGATTATAATCGTGGAGGAACAATTGAAGTCAGATCAGCACATGGGAGCAAGCTGCCACATCAAAGACAAACAGCTTTATCTGGAGAGAAGGAGAAGGGCTCTGCAGAAACTGCCTGTGGCTGCATGGTCAGATGTTCCTCCCTGCTCTCCTGTAGCTGTGGCAGTGCCCAGCCGTGTCCCTGGGTGTCTTTGGGCAGGTGAACTGATGCCTTAGAAAGGCTGAGCTGGAACAGAGACTAGACAGAGCAAAAGGATAAAGCAGGGATTTATTAAAAGGCCTCAATAGATACAGCTTGGGCAGCACAAGAGCCCAGCCAGGCTACAGCCAAGACGAACCCCAAAATGGTCACAAAATGAATGGACACAAGGTCCCACACTTCTATAAGTTCTGGCCCATTAGTGTATTGGAGTTAATTGTCCAATTACTGCTTCAGGTTATGAAGCTCCATCCTCCTTGTTTTTCTCTCTTCAATTCACCATCATTTATGCTCTTGGGTCTGAAATCTGTATCAGTTGTCCTTGGTCCCAAGCTAGAAGAGGAATTATTTTGTCTCCCTACTCTGTGAAGAGAACTCAGTAGCACTTAATATGAAACCTAAAACTACCCACTAAAAACAGCACAGAATCTAAAAAATAGAAAAGCTAAAACTTAAGGTGTCCAAGCTTAGCAACAGTGAGACATCCTGGCAAATGCATGATTTCTGTCTGCATTGAGGTAGAAGGCCCAAGGTGTGCCATATCCTCTCATGGTGCTGCTGCTGGTCTATGAAATCCTTGGGAAGAGACAGTGAGGAGAGTGTGCGGGTGCTCCATGGTCCCATGCTGTGGTTGCTCACTGGATTTACTGCACCAGAAGCACTCATTCACAGCTCACAACTGAAGCATTAGCTTGCAGTTTCATTTTGCAGAGCTTTTATATTTTTTTCCCCCAAGTGTATTAAAAGCACTGAGCAATTGAGTTTTTATGATAGTATAATTTTAGTGGTAATTCAAGCCCTGGATGACCAAGTGTTGAGGGGTGGTGGAGTCTGAGTGTCCCCCCCAAAGTGTCATTTGCTGTGCATTAAGCCTTTCATTAGCAATAATGTTTGTTTTTGCTGTAGAAAATTGCTAAGTTTTTGGCCTGTTTCTGTAGTGAAGATCTCACAGCATTCTCCAGCCATGGGGCTGCTTCCACCCATTCCTTGCTTCTGGCTATTCCCGGGGCAGGATGAGAAGTGGGGAAATTGAGGCACAAACCCAGCACTCTCAGTGATTTTTCACAGGCCCTGGGGAGCTCTCTGTGCCCCCACAAGCCTTGGTCCTGGATCCATTTGGGGATTCAGAGGGACCTGTGGATCTCTTTGGAGATCTACATGGCAGATTTGGGCTGATTTAGGGGTGCCATCAGCTGCCTCTGTCTTTACAAGCATTTGCTTTAGTTAATGAGTAGCCACAGAGTATCTGTCTTTTTTTTCAGCCCAATGATCTGAATTAATTAACCACGGTATTTGCTTTTCATTGAAATATAACACGATTCAGCATCATATGTTTAAAGAAGAAATTAATTTGCAGGAGGGCTTATTTTCAAGGTTTAACAACTGTATAAGAGATGCATATCTCCTTCAATTACCATAGTGTCTCAATAAATATATATATATTTCCAATCAATTGCTACTTAACACATGTCAAGTCTTTTTTATAGTTAGATGCATCTGGTTGCAATAATTACTGTATGCAAATTAAATGCCAATTAATTATTTAAAGCATATTTACAAAGAGCAACAAAACCTATAAATCTGTTTTGGAGTCGTTAACCTCAGCAAACATGTTTTAAATAATCACCATTGCTGTGGTGAAGCTGTCTTGTTATATCTCTATTAGACACTTCATTTAAGCTGTGACTAAATAATTCATTAGCGGGTAATGAGGCAGCACCCACACCCTTGGTCCACCATGAACACTGACCTTGCTGCCCCGTGTCCCACGTGAGCCCATTCAGGGTTTATTTTTATTCTTTTTAATGTTTATTGGGTCTTGTCCCCCACCCTCAGCCCTTCATGTGATGGGGAGCGGCCGCTGCCAGCTCGGGGGAAGAAGAAGAAAAAGAAATCTGGCCGCAAGAAGCGAAGGAGGTGAGGGAGCCATGGCGGTGTGAGGGGACCGACAGGGCAGCCCATGGCTGGGTGTGAGGGGACAGGGTCATGAGGGAGCCATGGCAGAGTGAGGGGACAGACAGGACAGCCCATGGCTGGGTGTGAGGGAAGAGGATCATGAAAGAGTCATGGCAGTGTGAGAGGACAGACAGGACAGCCCATGGCTGGGTGTGAGGGAACAGGGTCATGAGGGAGCCATGGCAGAGTGAGGGGACAGACAGGACAGCCCATGGCTGGGTGTGAGGGAAGAGGATCATGAAAGAGTCATGGCAGTGTGAGAGGACAGACAGGACAGCCCATGGCTGGGTGTGAGGGAACAGGGTCATGAGGGAGTCATGGCGGTGTGAGAGGACACGCAGGACAGCTCTTGGCTGCATGTGAGGGAAGAGGATCATGAGGGAGTCATGGCGGTGTGAGAGGACACGCAGGGCAGCCTCCAGCTGGGCCTGAGGGAAGAGGGTCGTGAGGGAGTCATGGCAGTGTGAGGGGACAGGCAGAGCAGCCCATGGCTGGGTGTGAGGGAACAGGGTCATGAGGGAGCCATGGCAGCGTGAGGGGACAGACAGGGCAACCCATGGCTGAACCTGAGGGAAGAAGGTCAGTGAAGGATGCGAGGGTGACCATGGTGGCATGAGGGAACAGACAGGACAGCCTTTGGCTGGTGTGAGGGAAGAGGGTCAGTGAAGGATGTGAGGGTGACCATGGCGGTGTGTGGGGCAGGAGGGGATGGCAGCCCTCGGCTGGCTGTAAGGCAAAAGGGTCTGTGTGAGATGGAGGTGTGAGGCCCTGGGGGGTTCCACAGCCTGGGGAGGTGCCGCCATCTTCTCGCCCTTCCCTCAGGGCAGCAGAGCTGGGTTAACTCTCCTCCATGGGCTCATCCCTGGGCTCATCCTGCTCCTACCAGGAGCCCCCAGCCACTCTCTGCCCTGGAGGTGCTGCTGGTGCTGGGGTGAGTGTTGGGGTGGCTGGGATGGCTGTGAGCAGCCCTGTGGTCCCTAATGCCCCTCTGCCCCCCTCAGGTCTCCCTCCTACAGCCCTTCACCTGTGAAGAAGAAGAAGAAGAAAAGCTCCAAGAAGCGAAAAAGAAACAGGTATTTTTTCTTTGAAAATGTAATTCCCTGCTGAAGTGGCTGTTGGGGGTTTTGGAGAAGGGGTGGAAGGCAGCTGTTGGTCACAGTGGGCAGGGAGGTATGAGGCTCTGTGAGCACTGGGCAGCCAAGGGGAGGGATAGCCAGAGTCCCTCTGGGCTTGGAGGGCATGGAATGGGGTGTCCACCCAGTGCAAATAGAGAATCATGAACTATTGGAGTGTGGGGACACAGAGATGGACAAGCCAAACTACTGTGAGGTCTGTGGAGCCTCAGCCTGCTGTCCTTGCTGTCCTATTCATGTCTCCAACCTCACATGTTTCCATCCTCTGGAATGCCAATGGGATCAGTGCTCAAGGCTTATGCTGGTCCCTAACCCTTCCTCCCCAGCCTGCAGAGAGTGTCAGGACCAGAAAAGGGCTCAGAACAACTCCCCACACCCACATCCCAGTCTCCTCTCCCAGCCCCAGTGACTGTTTCCACCTTCCCCTTCTGAAGTCCATTTTTAATTCAAAGAGCATGATTAAATTTTAAAGTTGCAAATATTTCACTGTTTTCTCTCAGCTGTTAAACCAATATTTGACGAGAACAGTGGATTCCATCTCCCTAAGAAGGTTCATGTATTTATAATATATTGAACCAAAGAGAGAAGCTACCAAAAGTGGATAGAAGGGTGAAAAGTTGAGCTTGAATCTCCAAAGAACAGCAAGGGAGAAGGAGAGACAAGGATACAGGAACTCTTTTAAAACACTTTCTTCCCAAAGAGGGATTCTTATGCTCTTTTGTGGATGCCTTCTCCTGATGGAAGTCCTGGGTCAGCGACTCTTTGGCTTTGAACCTTTGGTAGCCATTTATGCCCCTGCAAGCCAAGGATAAGCTGGAGCTGGTCCCCTAAGACAGCATGATATGAACCATTCAGGATTAGTGACCAGTGGAGGTTGTTTCCAGACACCTGGTAGCATTTCAGCTACAGACCCCAAGTGACTTTGCCAGAGGCACTCTCACAGCCCCTCCAGGCAGGACTTCAGGCTGTGTCTCCTGCAGGATGCTCCAAGCTGAGGGGAGAGACAGTGGGGTGTGCAGGCTTTGCTGGGGTGAGGTGTCCTCCATGTCACCAGGGTGTTCTGGATGAGAGGGGTGTCTCCTGTGTCTTCCCAGGGGTGCTCCAGGAGGCAATACAAGGCCACGATGCTGGTTTGGCTGTGAGACTGCTCTGGATTTACACAGAGAGGATTTTTCCCTTGACTGCTATTTGGTCCTTCATACAGAAAACCAGGGAATGGACCCACCTCTACATGCAGTGCAAAAATGGAGGCAGTAGCAGAAAAAAAGGATCCACCAGAGATAGGGGATCTGATCTCTCTAAAGACTTGTTATCCTGAGGACCATATTCTCAATTATGTGTCGAGTGTGCTGGTCCCTTCTGCCACACCACTATTTCTCAGCTGCTCCCTCACCAGCTGGCTAAAGGAGAGGCCATTCTGCCCAGGTGCTGCATGAGGTCTTCTCTCAGCACTCAGTCTGAGCCTAAACACATTGTCTTGGACTCAAATTTCCAATTTTGTGAGACCCTGTATTCAATGCACATATTTGTGTCTTGCAGGTTATCATCAAAGAAGAGAAGGCACAGGTAAGAGTTGAGCAAGTATGGGTGGTCCCTTAGAAACAAGAATTTAAAGATCTCTTCAAGGTTCATGTTCACTGAGTGGGGGCAGGGGACATTTCTTCTGTGTTTCCTTGTGGAATCCCCTTGGATCCCCCCATTCCACGTGGGCCTGGGGTCATTGAGTCCCCAGGTGTGGACTGGAAGAGCTCTTCTGATTCCAGTATGTGTGTATACCTTATCAAGAAGTACTCATTTTCTCTATGGAAAAAGGCAAAGTCACCAAGCTGGCTAATCCCTTTGAGGGTTTTGGCCAAGCCCATGAAGCAGATTTGTCAGCAGGCACTCAGACCCCCCTGTGCTGTGACAATCATGAATCCCTTTCATTTTTACTGCATGCTCTTGGGCAGCTGAGCTGTAACATTGACGTGTGATTGTGCAGCTTTTTATCAGAACAGAAATCTCCGAATTAATTAGCCATTTCTTATTTAGTTCTTCAAGCCCCAAAAGTAAGAGAAAGGAAGAAAGAAAACACAAAAAACAGTAAGTAGTGGTTCATGGAGTTCCCCGCCCTGCCTGCACGGTGTGGGGCTAGGAAGTGCTTGATGTGGTGGGGCCCCTGGAGCTAACACCTGCTGCACAGCTCTGAGCATTTCTCAGGATTATTTTGAAGTTAAAACCAGCAATTCTGGTTTTGCTGGAATGGAAAAGGGGTTGTAGAGGCTGGAGATCTTTCCTCTGCCTTTCTTTTGTGACACCTCTTTCTATAGTTTGTGTATCTTGCACGGATGTGCACAGTCTTGTCCACCCAGTCCAGAGAGAAGGCTCCAGCTTTTCTGGTGGGGGCAGCATGAGAGGATGAACTCTGACCTGCCAAAAGGGCAGGCTGGCACAGTCTTATTGAGAAAAGCCTCAGCAGCTCCTGGTTTGCTGCTCTAGGAGGTTGCATTAGGACCTACTCATGAGATAAACTACAGCCAAGGATCTGTATGGGCTCAAGGGGAAGAGAAGGGATTGTTTGGAGGGGATGGAGTTTGCAAAAATCTGGTGTTGAGGTTCAGCCCTGGAGCAGCACACAGTCCTTGTCCTGTGCAGCACATAATTGAGGGGCATGGTATAAAATGGGGTTCCTCAGGACTGGAAGGAAGGACTGTAAGCTGCCTCTGTTTTTTCCTTCATTCTCTGTCTCCTGGGAACTGCAGCTCGTGGCTTCTCACCTGCTTTTAGAGCAAGGAAAGAGTCCTGGGGCTGACCCTTGGGCACTGATCCCCTGGTCAGCTTTGCTGGGCCTTGGGGTACTGCCTGCACAGGCCATCTCCATTGCATGCAGAAAGCCAGTCTCCTTTTTGCTAAGATTTCTGCACATTAAGTGCCACTGTTTCAGTTCTGTTTCCCTTCAAACTGGGCTGCCCTGCACCTAGAAACTTCTGTGGTAAAAGAGAGGCTTCCTTGGATGTCTCCCCAGCCTAACACAGCAGTACCCTAACTGTGCAGTTAAACCCAAGATCCATGTCCTGCTGGTGTGCCCTGACCTCAGGGAACTAGAGCTGCTGGAATTGCTCTTTGGGGATAAACCAGCCAAGGCATTTTAGCCTCATCTTTCTGCTGGCAAATCAGAGCTCAGCCACTCCCAGTTTGTGCAAGCCTTTTGCTCCCAGGCATGGATCAGATGGATCCCGTGAGGATTTTCATATAATCACACTGCTTTGACTTATCTTAGCATCAAGCAACTGGTTATCTAAATCACACAGGACCAGTTTTCCCTTCTGCAGGAAGGGAAAACAAATTGGCAGGACTGGTGCAGGGGATAAAGCACAAACATGGGGATTTTCACACAAATCCACCATATGAGTGAAAATGTTCAGTGTTGCTGATTTCAGCTGTATGGAAATAATAAAGGAGGATCCCAAAATGCGAAGCTTTTTTGAAAATATAATCATTGGGTGTGAAAAGCATCAAAGAAAACAGCCAAGCAGAGTTGAAGGAATTGCCCTCGAGGTTGCCCTTTTGTCTTAAAGGAGATGCTGTTCTCAAGCAATTATTTGCTGAGTTTTTATACCAGCAAGTTGCTAAATTGCAGGTTGTATTTGTGCTGTCAGTGCCTGTGTATCGTGGCCGTGAAGCCAGGCTGTTCCCACCAGCTCACCCACAGTTAGCTTTGCCTGCTGCCACAGCCATGCCAGCCTGAGCAGATGGAAACACTTCCAGACCTAAAATAACTGCTGTGGTGAATAAAGATGGGAGGGATGAGGCACAGAAGGTGGCAGCTAGCCTGCCACCCATGTCACCCTGCTCTCTGCACCCAGGACTTCAGCTGTTGGCATGGACAAGCACAGCCCTTAAGTAACAGGACCAGGTAATCCATGAGAAACATCCTGGTGGTGCAAAGGGAACTGCAGCAGGGCACTGGCCCTCTGTCCCCTGCACACAGTTTGCTGAGGACTGTGCTCAGGCCCTGTCAGAAGAGGCAGCACCAGTGACTGGGCACCTGTCAGAGGCCAGGGACATGGTCCTGTCTCTCAAGCAGGAGCTGTGCATAAGGTGGGCTGTGCTTAGGGAAGCTGGGCTTAGGCAGAACCATGAGAGCTGCCCACAGGACTGGCTAAATGCTCCCACCTGGAGAGGGTGGGGAAGGCTGGCTGCTACTGAGTGTACTCTATCACTTGGAGCTTGTCCTCCTGTACCTTTTTCAAGGAGCCAACACTATGGAGAGGGCTGGAGGTTTGTGACAGGTTGCCCATGCCCAGAGAGATGGTGCTGTCCCCAGGGCTCAGCAACAGGAAGGTCTTGGGCAGTTGCCTGGCTGATACAGAGTGGGTGCAGGATAAAAGGCAAGCACATGGCTCTTTAAAATTTTGAAAGGATTGGTGCTGGCTGCTGCACTCCCACATGCTTGTCCACAAATCTTCCCCCAGCATGCTACAGAGCCAGCCCAATAGTTTGTGTGTAAAATGCTCGCAGAGATCTCAGGAAGGTGTCACTGCAGCGATGAAGGCACAGAGAATTTCTCGAGCCTTGATGTTCTGAGCTGTGTTTCATACACCAATCTCTTCGGTTTAAAAGGCACACCTCCCTTCTGATTTGAACATTATCGACCTCAGCTTTCAGCTGCTGGCTCTTGCATCCCCCCACTTGCTAACCTAATGCTGCTTTTCCTTTCTGCTTCTTAAAGCTCTCGTGGGCGCACCCGGAAATCCCATCGGCATCGCCGCTGCCACTCTCGCTCCGAGAGCTCCGACTCCCACTCCCCCAGCTGCCGGAGCAGGTAACAGCGCTGCTCCCGAGCTGTGTCCTCAGCACTTGCTGCTGGGCTCAAGGATGTCGCTGCCACAGCCTGTGTGCCCCGCAGGCTCTCTGTGCACAGCCACTTCCCATTCTGGTAGCAGCAAAGTCACACACTGCAGGCTGAGCTGTTGGTGGTCTCAGCCATGGAAAGGTTTTGGCTCAAGAAGCAGTGGCTTCAGCTTTTTGGTCTGACAGTCACTTCTAATCCCCATGGCTGATGATCAGCCCATGACAGCTGATTCCAGTCCCTTCCCCAGCCCAAGGGCTCTGTACTGCTGATGTCCCAGGAAACCCTTAAACATGGTCTTAGCAATGGAAATATATTTGTCCGTGGCAATCTACAGTCATTGTCTTTGACCTGATTAAAATCTCTCCTGTGGATGACAGATGCATCCTGGGGCCGGCTTAAGTGGATGCTGGTGCGAGCCCCAGCATTGCTGCAATAGCAAGTGATTTATACACATAATGAGTTCATGTTTCATGTTCTCTGAAAGCATTTGAGCAGCCCACCCCCACTCTCCTACTTCACTTCTCCTAAGTACTGGGAATTTTCTTATGAAAAGCTAAGGATCAGTGGGGGGAGGAATGCAATCAGTAATTGGAGGGGTGCTCATGCAAGAGCAGAGTACATTTTCTCTTGGAGGTGTATCACCATAGGAACATTCTAGGGTGCAGGAAGGTCATGGTTTGCCTTGAGCCACCATAAAATCATGCATTGGAGCTGAAATTTGAGGTTAAGGTCCAAAGCCTGAATGCAAAATTATTATTTTTATTTTAAAGTAAAAAAGCAAAACATCCCTTTTCTCTCCCTCATGACTCCACAGAGCAGTCATGTGGATGAACATTCTCCCATACTCAGTCCTAGCACAGGCCTGCCTAGGGTTGGTGTGGAGCTGGGAAAGGGCACTACTGCAATGCTAAGGAATAACCTTTTGGCTGTTCTGTCTCCTGGAGGCACAGAGCCAGGTCTCGGGAGGAAGGGCGTAAAACACGGCGAAGACACTCCTGGCACCATTCAAAGATCACAGCAAGGAGAAGCTCCTCTGCAGAGGTTCAGGCCAGTCAAAAAGCCAGCCAAACCCTCCCACTCTACAGCTTCCTGTCTTCTAAGGAAGTAGTAAGTATTACACACTGTCCTCCTTTGCTTGAACTAGCCAGAGGAATCTGGGCAACAACTCTGATATGAAATTTTTATAACTCAATTATAGTGATGTTAGAGGAATTGGTTAAACTGTATTATTAATTCATGGTGTTGTTTCCCAATGTATGTAAAGTCATTCCTTCCTTCAGCACTTTCACACCAAGGGTGGGGCTGGAGAGGGGGAAAACTTGCAAAGTCTTTAGCTTATGAATAATGAATTGAGGACATTTAACAAAAAAAAAAAAAGTGGCCTCCAAGAATGATATTTTAAAGGGAAGAGTTTGTTATACAGTCTTTGCTCAGGTGGATGTGAACTTAATTCACTGGTCTTTTTATCCCAAAGTTTAGTCTTTCAGGCTGAAAAAGGGTATCAAACATACAAAAGGAGCATTTACATTTAATGAGCTGGTGATTGTTGGCTTGGGATGTTTTCTGACTATCAGGGTCCTTCTAGGATCACGGTTCCTCTGGACTGACAAGCCCAGGGGCCAAATTTGGAACTTATGAGCAGCCCTCATTGATGCTAATGGGAACTGCATGTGCATCTGAGGGTAAAATCAGTCTCAGTGCCTTGGGATGTTTTTCCATATACACAGAAAGAGATGCTATAATACATGAATTGAGGGAGCAGGAGATGGAGAGAAATATTGGATAGAGATTGATATCAGTCTTCCTTTTCTGTGGCATGTTTCCCCTTTGTTCCTGGCAGCAGTAAAGGAGAGGTGTGATGCCCTGACTGTGGTGTTGGTATCAGATAGGCACTCTGGAGAGAGAAATTGCTATGTAGGACTGGAGGTAGTGCAGGATCTGATAGTCCCACGTGTGGATGTGTAATTCTAGAGGTGTTTTGACTACAGAGTCCTCCAAGCCCCAAAGTTGTTTTCTCCTTTAGGCCCAGTCATCAGTTGGAAATAGCTCAGCCACACGCAGGAGCTCCATCAGATAGGAGAGAGATGGTGCCAGCAGGAGGAGAGACTCTACCCACTGAGCCACAGAGACAGAGTGCTGATCAAAATACCCAGGGACTGTACGTGGGTACAGACAGGCACAAGCTGTCTCTCAGCATTATAGATATGCATATTTGCTCTCGTTATAGAGCGTGTGGGGCCATGTGAGTCAGTGCTTGTAGAGCCTTATAAGGCAGCGTGGAGAGCAGAGCCTCACACCACACACTGATGTGTGCACGCACACACAAAGGAAGAAAAACAAGGTATGAAGCTCATTGTCATGAACTGGGGGTGTTGCTGAGTTCAGAGCTCCTCCCCCCAAAAAAAACAACCAGCCAAAGACTGCATCATGTCACCAGGGTGTTGTTTAGTCCAAGCGGTGTATTTTTCATAAATGCTTTTGAGCCTAAGCCTAGTTTTTAATTAGTGCTAGGTTTCCTCTCTCGGAAGCCCGGCTCCCTAAGTCCTGTGAGGCCAACTGCCAGCTGTTCTGTTTCCTGAGAAAGAGTAAACTCTAATTTAAAATTTTAAAAGCTTTAAAATGAGCTAAACTCAAGCATCCTGCACTCGCTTTTCCATTTGCTTCACTCGAGGTAAATGAGTGAAGCAAATTGAAAAGCTGCAGGGAAGGGAAGGCAAGAGCTTGATAGTTCCAGATGCAGGGGGTGGATGCAAAAGTAAAAGTCATCAGGATACTCCTGTGTTCTTTCTAGTGAGGGGTAATAACTTAGGCAAATATTTTAATGACTGGTGAAAGCCACTACTGTCCTCTTGTCCCCAAAAGAGGTACGTTCTCTTGGGACACCATTCAAGAGCACATTTAAGCACTTGTTCAAATTGAAGCCCCTGGTTAAGAGCTGCCCCTGAAATTTTGCTGAATAAGGTTCATTAAATATCATGTACTCAAAACTGGCAAGGGAAAAATGGAATGGGAACCTTTAGTCTCATTTATTAATGACTATACACAACCCTTTGATGCCTTTCCTTTTCATGAGTTAAATGGTTGCTCTGTGAATAAGCTTCATTCTGTCAGACTTTGAGAGCAGCCTGAAATGAAAATGTTCTCTTGCAGAACATGTTGATCACATATTAAAAAGAAAAAAAAAATGCTAGAGAATAAAATATTTTGTGAAAAAATCAGAATTAGGATTCAAAAATGCCATGTTTCAGTCCTCTATGAGAGTTGGTGTGTTACACTCCCTATCCTTCCATCTGGTTTGGGCTTCCAAACCAATCCCTCCTTTCCTGGGGAGATGCACTGTTGTATCTCCAAAGGAAAGGGACTGTCCAAGGAGGATCAGGGAAAAATACAGA
This sequence comes from Thryothorus ludovicianus, assembly GCA_013397245.1. Lineage (NCBI taxonomy): Eukaryota > Metazoa > Chordata > Aves > Passeriformes > Certhiidae > Thryothorus > Thryothorus ludovicianus. The sequence continues at coordinate 1,222,744 of VZTB01017790.1, read as the reverse complement.
GATACAGGGAAATATGAGACAATTCTATAGCACTTCCAAAACAAAGACTTTGCTTTTCAAGAAGTTTTTTATTTTACATTGTTTTGCTTCTGAAAACTTGAAGTGCTTTGCGGTGAAGCCTGCTATCCTCCCCACCCTATTTGTCTTCATTCCTTTGTAATGAAACAGCCACAATTTCTAAGTAGGTCTGCCTGGAACTGCTGGGGATAAAGCACACAAAACAATGCCCTGCCTATGCATCCACCTTGCTGCTTCCTTCCCTCTTTATGCAAAAGCTGATGCACCCACACGTGCATGTACACACAGAAACACCTCAGAGTTCCCTGCTACTTTTTGGCAGTGAATTTCCAAGCTTCTCCTGCTCCTTTGGTCCTGTTCAGCTGCAGTAGGCACCTATGGAGAGCAGGACTGTGGGCCTGTGCCTCAGCAGGCACAGAGGAGCTGTGGGTAATGTGCAGCATTTATTTCTGTACAGAATACCCCTGCCCAGCTGCAGGCACTTTATTCCACACCGACACAGATGGATGACTGTGCCACTGTGCTTTCCTTTAGCAGTGCAATATAAATACCTGCAGGGCACAGATCTAATTGCCTTTGTTGTTGCTGATGAAGATAACTTCACCGTGCATACACTTTCCTTGCCAGCTCCTTTGCTTTCACTGTAACTCATTTGTGATGCCACGAATTATCACAGGCTTGAGCCAGATTTCCAGTGAAGCTCAGTGGGGTACAGCTGGTCCAAATGATGCTGTTTGTCTTTGTGCTCGTGTCTGCAGGAAGGTAGAATGGGGAAATGCTGTGCAGGGACTGGGACAGAGTGTGCTGGAAGCCTGAGGAAATCTTATGGCAGACCTGAATATTGGCTTGCTTCTGCTGTTTTCTAGCCTGGGTTTTGGCTTACATAGGAAAAACTATTCTTCTGAGTGCTAGGCAGCATGTTTTTGACAGCAAACAGGGCCCTTCAAGAGCAGAGGCAAAACCTTCTATAAATATGGAAGTTCTCTCTTTTCTTTTCCCATTTTCTCCTCCCAGATGGGGCACTGAGGTTACCCCTGGTTATTGTCTGAAAAATCCACAGCTCAGTGCTGGGAGCAGCAGTGGGGGGGAAAGGATCAGTGCCTGTATCCATTGAAGGGCTGGGCTGTGCACCAGCTACCAAAAACATGTGGTGGGAGACAAACCTTTGCTTCAAAGCAGTGCCAGCCTGGCTCGAGCTGAGGTGGGGATACAATGCCTGCATTCCAGCAGGCTAAAAAGATCCTTGAAAAGAAACAAACCTTTGCTTGGCATTCTCTGGAGTTTACCCCAGCAAAGTATTGATGAGCCAGGCTGCTCAGCAGTGTTGCCATCCAGCCCCAAATAAAACAAGCTCAGGGCTTGCAGGGACAGCTGTGTCACTGCCTCCCTGCCCTGGGACTCAGCTTAGCCCTTGTGATACAGAAAGCCTCACCCTCAACTCCCCTTCCAGCCAAAAAAAAAGGGGGATTTTCCCACTCAGTGTTCCTCGAGTCAGGGACTCAGAACTGTGCAAAAAGAGGTTATACTGAATTGCTACAGAGCTTCTGGTTTTTGTATTCAATCAGAAGCCGGCTTGTCAGCTGGGGTAGGTTCTCAGCAGAGGTGGAGCAGCCCCAGGAAAGGCGCAGAGCCCCAGCAGCCCCAGCAGGTGCTGCCCCGGTGCCGGCGGCTCCGGCAGATGCTGGCCGGGGGCTCGCCGGGGTCACCGCCACAAGTGTGTTACTGCTTTCATTAGCACAGTGCCTGGAGAAAGAGAGAAAGGCAGACGATATGCCCCTCTGAAAGAGAAATTAACTCCGCTTTGAAGTGAGTTGCAAAACAAGAGAAAAAAGAGCCACGGAAGAAATTCTGCAGCTCCGAGTGAGGCTGTGCCACGCTGCTGTCCCGTACGGCTGAGACAAGGCATTGTCACCTCTCGCCCCGGGGCTGTTGGTGGCACAGCAAATGCTCAGCTCAACTGGAAGATGGGCAGTGATTGTATTTTTGTAACCTATTAGACTGCGCTGCCTCTTGGTCTGGGATTGCACTTGGAATTACAGTCTGGAATATGAGTGAGGGACTCATTTCTGCTTCCCCCTCATCTTGATTAAATAATGATTTGAAACAAAAAAATCCAATAAATACATATCCTGGATTCCCTTGAGGGCAGCAGTATGTTCCCTGCTGAAAGTTGGATGAAGCAAAGTTCACTGAGATTATTTAATTACCTATTAGGGGTTGTGTGTGGGGAAATCCAAATGTTCACATAGAGAGAATTAGATTTGTGAAAGACCAGGCTCTTTTAAGCCACCCTAGCAAAGTAAAAAGCCATTAGAATTCAGAATCACACAGAAGGGTGTGATTCAATTGAGCTCTGTGCCTTGTTTTTAGATGCAGTACTCTGTTTCCATCCTGGGTAGCTGGCATGACTTTCAGAAACAGTAAAATGAGACCACGAGCGAAGCCAAGGTCATCCATTGGGGAATATGGAAAATTGGTCTGAGCAGGCAGGCAAGCTGAGCACCCTGAGACTTGTCCTGGCTCTTGCTGCAGGACAGAACCTCCCCCAGAGCCTGCAGGAAGCCACTGGCTACAGCCTGGTGCCCCAGGGTGGTGGGGCTGAGAAGCTGCAGTGTCCCCCTGGCACTTCCCTTGCCCCATCCAGAGCCTCCAGCCCTCACCCCGACTGTCAGCTCCATATTTCACTGATATCCACACTGCCTCTTCCCAGAGTGCTGCTGCCACAGATGTTGAACTACAGAGGAGCTTGTTGATCCTCCCGGTCATTTGACAGACTTTGTGATGTGCTGACAACAGTTGCTGCTTTGAAGGTAGATGTCAGCCAAGGCAGAGCAGAAGCAAGGATGCCAGGTCCTGGAGTTAGTCAGAAAAGCTGGCTTAGAAATGCCAAGAAACTGCTGTATTTCTTGGCAGAAACAACAGCCTTTCAGTTCAGACTGGGAAGGAACAGAAGGGAGGTATTTCTGTGTGTGGCACTGGGGTCACTGTCCCTTGGAGCAGCCCTTGGAGCACTCCAGGCTCATCCTACCCCTGCAGCCAGGGAGTATCTCACGTGCTGGTGTTATGCCTGTAAAAGGTGAAAGGGAAAGATGGTGAAAAGTTGGTTGTCTCTGGGTTAGGATTCAGCTCGAATGCAAACCATAACCCATCTTTTAAGAAAATTATCTGGAAGCATATTTGGAAATGCAATCCTGTATCTTATGGAATGTGGCTGGGGAGAGTGCAGTGGTCCTTAGCACAGAGGTCAGATCTCTTGGGGCTCTGGATATGGCATCAGGGTTTCAGAAAGAACTGGTGAAAAGCAGAGCTGGCTATTTGGCTCCCTTAGGCTCCTGTGACATTCCAGTTTCTGCTGGAGTAAGCAAGGACTGGTAGAGAATTGCTAGAGCTGAGACACAAGGAGCAGTTCCAGATGCTGAAATAAGGACTTGAAAGCTATATCTCCACTCATTTCTAGTTGGGAACATTTGGGAGATTTTTCTACTCTGTCCAGGGCTTCTGCATTGAAGGTGCAAGTTGGCTAATGAAGAAGGATCACTTCATTTCCCGTGCCTGCTGCTGGAGCTTTTGATTCCCCTGAGCTGGGACTGAGCATCAATTAGAAGTTAGTGTGGGGTGGAGATGGGGAACTCCATTATGGATTTGCTGGGATGAACCAATCCCTTATCCCAGAAACAGTAATGCCTCTCTCCCTGGCAACACAAAGTACTTGGAGATCCTCCAGCTCCAGGTGTTTTCAGAGCGTGTTGTGGGCAGCCATCCTTCTGCAGGCTCTGCTGGGAGCTGCTCTGGGTGTTGGTAGCTCTGCTCTGGTTTCAGTCGCTGCTGGTTCAGCACCTGTGTCGGGGTCAGCTGTCCCTGTCCCACTTAGCACCTCAAACTGGGTCGGGAGCAGCTCTCCCTGGGGACACAGATTGAATGCCACAGGCAGGAGCGTGGATATGGAGGCACCAGCTGATAGGATGAAGCAGATCCATGTGAAACATGACACAGGCTGAGTCTGCAGCCCCTCTGAGGATGAAAAAGCCATCCAGACCAGAGCTAAACTTTCCAAAGGGACTGGCCCTGTGCCTGCTGTGTGACAGCTGATCCTGGTCTCCTCTGCTGCCTGAGATAGCACCAACATTGCAATGTGGTTTTTTGGCTCAGAAGGCCACAGGTGATAGGTGAGGGCATGGCCCAGGTCCCCAGTGTGGAGAGCATGGCATAGATAGGGGCACTGTGTGCCCAGAGCGTGGCATGAGGGCATGTGCATGTGTTTGAGGGAGCACAGCTGGCTGGGAACACATTTGCAGGACTGTCCTGAGTGGGGGGAGCCAAACTTGTGTGTCCACACTCTAAGAACCCTGCACCAAACCTCATGGGTGGGTTTGAGGAGAGTGGAGGCTCTGAGTGAAAGAGGAGGAGGTCACATGAGAGTCCAAGATGTGTGCATCGGGCCCAAATTCTCACCCCATTGCAAGGGCAGATGTTAGCACTAACACAGCCTCACTCCCAGTGCTGCTGCCACACTCCTGAGCTGGCTCAGGTAAATGCCAGTGCAGTTGAAACTGAAGTAGAAAATACTGAAATGATGTCAATCCCCTTGGTGGTGCTCAGGGCCCCAGAGAACAGCCCTGCCCAGGTCAGTCTGTGTGAGTTTGAGGTCCTTGCCTGGCTGGCAGGAGCAGGGCTGCCATCCCCACAGGTCTCTGGTACACAGCATGGGGATACTTTTCCTCCTCTGCTCTTTTGCTTCTTTCCCCCACTCGAGTTCCCTTTGTCATTTCCATAGAACCCAGGGGGATTCAGTGCAAGCTGCAGCTTTCAGCACAAGCCATCAGCCTCCAGGAACAGGCTGGACAGGCCAATTGAAAACAGAAGGAAACAAAAATGAATAATAAGGGAGACAAGCGAGCAGACAAAAAGCACTCATGGCATTTGCATAGAGGAGGCAGCAAACAGTTGGCACTGTGGATTGAAGAGAGGGTTTATGTTTTTTTCATGTAATTTGAGACTCTAATGATGGACTTATGTTGCCCGCTCTTCCTTTTTTCTTACACCTTACCTACTAAAGGAGGAGTTCTTGATGGGTAAGTGGATGCTATCCGCAAGACACCAGGGAATTTATTAGAGGTCACTTGAGCGCATTAGCTATATCTTCTTCAGGGGGTAAAAAGCACACAAAGAAGTATCTGTATACCTTTTATTTCCAAAGGGATTTTTCTTTTTTCCCCTCACCCTCTTTTTTTCTTTTTATTATTTTATTTTTTTCTTTTTTTAATTTCAAAGTGATAAGCTTGTTTATTTGCCAGTTTTTGCTTTGTACAGAAGCCCTTAATTTGATTTGATTTGGTTATTTTAGTGACATTGGTTCAGCCACTTTATTAAGGAAGCTTAAAAAAAATTCACTCATCTAAGTTTTTGTTTCATTTTTGTTTTCTTTGCAAGGATTATGTAGGTTTTTTATATGTATATACCCCCTTTTTTTTCCTTCTCTCTTTAAGGTTAAATAAGGGCTTTGTCCTCTATTACATTTTTTTATTTAGTTATTTGTTTTAATTCTTTGGTTGCCCGCTTACTTTGTTGAACTCTTTTGTTTAACATGAACCGCATGCTGAATACTCTTTGCATGATCTCTAAATCTTCCCGTTATTATAGCAGGGGGAAAATAAATTTCTTCTTACTGTGGATTTCTTTTAGGGATATGTGCTTTTGTTTTCTTCTCCTTTCTTCTTTTTTTCTTTCTTTCTTACTTTGTTTCTTTTCTTTCCTTTCCTTTTGTTTCAGTGCATCATGATGGTAAAATTTCTGGGTTTATTTGAAAAAAAAAAAAAAGCAAAGTAAAACCAAAAACAACCCCCCCAAAAACCATTCAAACAATGCCAAATGGCTTTTTTGCTTTCAGATCTCTCAGTCAGGGTCTTCTGCTGACCTCTTTACCAAAACAGACAGCCCGCCTGGCAACCTAGCCAGCCAGAATGGAGAGTATCATGAATATGACTCAGGAAACGATACTTCCTCCCCTCCCTCCACTCAAACGAGCTCATCCAGGTCAAAGGACAGCCAGGAGAAAAGAAGTCTAGTCCATGATGGCTTTGGCCATGCCTTCTCGTCCGGGAAGCCCAAACTGGCCAACAGCGATAACAGCTCTGATTCAGGAAATTCCTTCACCAGTTGCTTTTCCCAGACCAAGGGAACAGCTTTGGAAAATCTGTCTCCAGATGCCCAGGGACAAGACCGAAGGTCAGTGATTACCAGTAGCTGCTGCAGGCAGCCCAGTGCCTGGTACGTTGTTGCTCTGTGTCTCCTGCCCGCTCGCCAATTGCCGTGGTGAGCTGGCAGGGAGCTTTCTGTGCTCTGGAGGCAGGCAGGTACCAACCAGACCCACGGTCTTGCCAGTCTGGAGTCCAGAACCCAGCAAGGACCAGTAGTGTAGCCTGAGGAGGAAGATAAAACCCAGCCATCACATCCCTGGACGTTGCTTGTGTCAGTGGTTTGGCATTGCTGTGGCTCATGCAGGGTTTGGGTCTGGGTCAGGCCGTGTTCACAGCACATCCCTGCTTACCTGGGCATGGCCATGTTAAAAAAAAGTCTCTGGCCCTTCTGGGCACAATCTGAAAGGAGCATCTGGGGATTGCTATGCTGATTCTCCCTCTCTACCCACTGTGGGGAAGGGAAGCGGGGCTTATTTCCACTAAGATAATTATGGGCTGTTCTTTCACCTGTCCAATGAGCCAGATCCAGTGTGCTCCTTCCCAGCTCATCCAGCACAGCCCCAGGGTGACAAGACAGCATCTCCTGCCAGTGGGGAGCACAGAGAGGGGCAAGTACTTGGCTGGCTGCAGCTCTGTACTGGGGCCACAGGGCATCCAACCACCACCCAGTGCCACAGGTCATCTTCAACAGAGGGGAGTAGCTGCCAGCCTCTGTCACCACCTCCCATTCCTGGGTTTGCCAGGGGATGTTGGGAATGAGGGCACTGAAGCATGGTGGCTGGTACCCAGGGCTGTGCTCAGGCAGTGGTTTGTAGGGAGCTCTTCCACCTCAGGCCCTTGGGTCCTAAAGGCTGAAAGTTAGAGCCAGGACATGGTTTGGAGCACTGAATGTGACAGGAGGGAGTCAGGGTAGCAGGTTTTAGTAAGAACAAGACTCATTTGTCAGTCAGAGGGTAAAATTTTAGGTTTGTCTGTACTTTTCACATGGTGACTCCAGTGGGATAACTCTGCCTTCACATGGGTGGAGCTGGGATTGCAGCTGGCCATGGCTGCTGGGAGGCTGCCTGGCTGCTGGGCTCTGACCCCAGTTCATTCCCAGAGCACTTCTGGAAGAGGAGGAATCCACGCAGTGCTGTCCAGAGGCAACAGGACATGCCTGCTCTGTGCCCACTCACACTGCTCCACAGCCAGGCTGGAGCACAGCCCTTGCCCTGCCATGCTCTGCCTTTCCCTCGCTCCAGCACTTTTTATTCACTCCCTGCCCAGGACCAGCACTGCTCGCTGGCCCGACCATGCTCTGCCAGCCAGACACCTCTGGAGTGTTGGGCATGGGGCAGATGAGCTGCTGCTTGTGCCACCCAAGAGCTCTTCCACACCTCTTCTCCCTGGCAGAGCCTGGAGGGTGAGCACTTGGACTCTGACCCACACACGCAGGGTCTTCTGCAACAGCAGCCTGGGGAGCTGAGAGGTCTCTTTTACATCCAGTTAGGGAAAAATGGAAGGATGGGAATATTTATTTGCTGGAGCATGGCGCTCCCCTCAGCCAGGGACCAGTCCCAGTTCAGCCACAGCTTCAAAAAGTGTCCAAATGTATGTTCACAGAGCGTGCCTCCCCTCCTGTCTCGGTTCCTCAGAGGAGAAGAAGCGAATCTCGCTCCCGTCGCCAGCGCGCAGCTCCCCGCTCAGGCCTGGCTCCCGCAGCGAGTCCTGCAGCAGCACGGGCAGGTCCTCCCCCGGCTCCAGCCGCTCCCGCTCCTCCCGGCACAAGGCCTCTCCCAGGTACTCCCGAAGCAGGTCCTGCTCCTCGGGAAAGAGGTAAGGCCAGCTGGAACGGCTGTCTTTGTGACCCGGGGCAGTGTCTAGTTCTTGCCAGCTGGCAGGCTCCTTGCAGGGGGAGGTGTAAGAGCTTGGGGGTGCCTAGGGATCCACAAGGCTTGTGGTGAACTGGCCACACAGAGCTGGGCTGAGACTCTGGAGAATGGGACATCTCTTCCCCCTTGTGATTTGGAGTAGTCTGGTACAGCCTCACTGGCTGGCTTCTTTAACTCTTTTTAACTCTTTTATGTTTCTTTCCTATCTCCAGGTCTTCCTCACGTTCCCCCAGCTATTCTTCCAAATCCTGCAAAAAAAGTCCTGGGAGTAGAAGTTCCAGGCCTCGCCGGAGCCCCAGTTACTCCCGCTACAGCCGTAGCAGGTACAGCTGTCCACTCATGGTATTTACTGTCCACTCCTGTGGTATTTACTGTCCACCTGTGTGGTACCTGCTGCCTCACACTTTCCCCCTGTCTCCATCACTGTCATGCTGGTGTGGGTGGTGGGCAGAGCCCGAGGCTGCAGCTGGGTCTACCCACACAGCCAGCAGCCCCTGCAGCAGGGCTGCAGCCTCTGTCCGAGAGGGGTCTGATTGCATCAGGGAAAGACACTCAGCTTTTCAGAGTCACAGCTCTGACAAAGTAGTCAGGCCTGGGGAAGTGCCCCTGCTGTGAGGGCAGAGGCCAGGTACCCTCAGGCTGGCATTTACAGCCTTGCAGAGAGAAACCCAGACCCCTCTACTCCCTCCATATAATGTAGAAAACAGTCTCACAGTTCAACCCTAGAGATGCCTTTGGCAGGTTTTCCTGGTGGCACCTGCACTGCCGTGAACATTTTGCAACCTCAAAATCCTACATTCCCGGGGTCGATTCTTGCAGGCTTTGACAATCCCTGAGCTGGTGAGGAGAACACTTCCTGCACTCAGGGATCAGGCAGGCCCTTGACCTGTAACGTGTTGCTTTGCAGATGGCACTGAGCAGGGTGTGTGAAGTCAGCCACGCTGCACAGAAGGGCCTGTGCTGACGTGTATGGGAATTTAACAAAAGAGAAAACCATAGCAACACCGACACTGCTGCTGGCGAGGCTTGCAGAGCCCTGCAGGGCTACCAGGCCCTCGGCTCACGTGGGGCCTGCTGGCAGGGCTGTTCTGCCAGCTCCAGCAGAGCTAAACACACACTGCACCCACAGACACAGGTCCCTGGAAGCCATCTTAGCTTGGCAGTGCAAAGCCACTGGAAGGCACTGCTGGAACCCCTGGACACAATCAGTGCATCTTTGTCCAGCTGTGCGAGTGCTCAAGGGTGACGCCACCAGAGCGCTTAGAATTGTCCCTTTTGGAGCTGAGCATCCTCTGCTCATCTGTGCCTTCGTAGGTGGTTGCCTCCCCACCCCCAAAGCCCCTGCAGTGACAGTCCCCGTGCTGTGCCCTCTGCAGGGACCGGGAGCGGGAGCACAAGTACAGCTCCAGCGAGAAGGAGTCGCAGCGGGACCGGGAGCGGCAGCGGCGCCGCCGCTCCTACTCCCCCCTGAGGAAGCGCCGGAGAGACTCTCCCAGCCACCTCGAAGCTCGGCGCATCACAAGGCAAGGGCGTGCTGTCCCATCCTTTGGAGACAGGCTCAGCTGGCACTTCCCGGGGGGATGAGGGCTGTCCTTGGGTCCCAGCCCTTGCCAGAGGAGGTTTCTCCAGGAGACCGGTTTCCCCAAGCCTGATCAGCAGGCCCTTCCACCCCTCCTCTAGAGCTGGGGGATTTCCAGCTGGAGGCAGAGGGAGGATGGAGAGGGTCTCAATTTACAATAGCTGAAGGAAAAAAGAAGATGAAGTCAGAACAGGTACTCAGGTGCCAAGAGCATTCACTCACAGGCTTTTTATTTCACCCTGCCCTGTGGTAGATGTCCCACAATGGAGAGAGTCAACTATCAACTCTAACCTTCATGTAGAGGGCTCTTTGGGACAACATTAAGTAGAGCTCAGCAGACTGAGTGGCTGGGACATTCCCCAGGGCTGTAGGGGTGGGTGGTTTGAATCCCAAGGCTTGTCAGCTACCTGATCCCTTTTTCCTTTGAAACAAACAGTCACATTTTTGGGAGTGTTGTGCAGAGTAAGCAGTGCTTTTTGGAGATTTTGGCAGTAAGTCTGTCCTTGTGTTGCTGGTAACCCGCATCTCTCTGTCCCCACAGTGCCCGCAAACGCCCCATCCCCTACTACCGTCCCAGCCCCTCCTCCTCCAGCAGCGCCAGCAGCTATTCCTCCTGGTACAGCAGCTTCAGCCGCTCCCCGAGCCGCAGCCGGAGCTACTCCAGCTACCGGACGAGCCGGAGCCGAAGCTGGAGCAGCAGCCGGAGCTCGGGCCCCAGGAGCAGCCGCAGCAGGAGCAGGAGCTATGACTCAGGAGCCAGCTCCGACAGCCTGCGTCGTTAGGGAGTGCCACTGCTGGCTGACACCGGGTGCCGGCGTCACCGTCACATTCCTGGCATTCTCCGCTTCCTTCCCACCTACCTGGCCATCGATAGCAATCATCCCCGATACTGACGTGGTGGCATTGCCGGGCCCCCCCTCCCCGGGTCGGAGTAAGAGCCCTGGAGCGCCTGGTGCAGCCCCTCTGCCCCAACACGGAGTGGGTGGATCCATCCCAGCTCCCCAGGCCAGGCTGGAAGAAGGGTCGGTGCTTTACAGAGGGTCTGTCACGACAGACCTGCTCCATCCTCCCCGATGCTTCCATCTCCCCATTGCTACTGCTCTACTACCAGCAAGTCCAAAGGAAAGAATTCTGCTCCTCGTTCTTCTGACAAAGCAGGACCCAACAATTAACTTCTGTTGGAGAGACAGAGCCAGTTGGGGAGGAGTTTGCTGGAAAGCTTTGGTGACAAAAGGGGGGGGATGGCTGTCCCCAGCAAGGCAAATATCAGGTCCTTTGGGTCCCTCCTCTAGAGCTGCTGCCCACTCTGCAGAGAAAATATTTATTTTTTGCCAGTCAGCCAGTCCCTGCTATAAATAGAAGGCTAGAAATCCCTCCTGATGTACTTCCTGGGAAGAAAGGGCTGTTTGCTCTTTCTCCTGCCCTTTCCTAGCAGGTAGCAGCACCTTTTGCAAGGCTGTTTTCTCCCCCCAGCACTGAATTGCTTGCAAACCACCTGCTGAGGTCTGAAGGAGACCTGGGGCTGCTGGGGTGCAAGGCAGAGGGGAGGTGGTGCCGTGCTGAGCTCCAGGCCACATGTGGGAGACAGGGGCCATGGGCTTCCCTTCTTGGAGGAAGCCTCGGACAGTTTGGGTTTAGGTTCTTCAGGGAGCATTGCCCTTGGAGTGCATTGCTGGTGGGAACAGAGGGAGGTGCAGAGATAGCAGCTGTGGGATGCAGTCAGAACACACAGGGTTAAAAGGGCATTGCAAGAGCCAGGGGACCCCAATTCCCCTTCCTCAAAACACGCAACAAGCTCAGGCAGGATTCCAGGCAATCATTCCTCCTGGAGCCCCTCTGGCTGCCCTNTCAACTATCAACTCTAACCTTCATGTAGAGGGCTCTTTGGGACAACATTAAGTAGAGCTCAGCAGACTGAGTGGCTGGGACATTCCCCAGGGCTGTAGGGGTGGGTGGTTTGAATCCCAAGGCTTGTCAGCTACCTGATCCCTTTTTCCTTTGAAACAAACAGTCACATTTTTGGGAGTGTTGTGCAGAGTAAGCAGTGCTTTTTGGAGATTTTGGCAGTAAGTCTGTCCTTGTGTTGCTGGTAACCCGCATCTCTCTGTCCCCACAGTGCCCGCAAACGCCCCATCCCCTACTACCGTCCCAGCCCCTCCTCCTCCAGCAGCGCCAGCAGCTATTCCTCCTGGTACAGCAGCTTCAGCCGCTCCCCGAGCCGCAGCCGGAGCTACTCCAGCTACCGGACGAGCCGGAGCCGAAGCTGGAGCAGCAGCCGGAGCTCGGGCCCCAGGAGCAGCCGCAGCAGGAGCAGGAGCTATGACTCAGGAGCCAGCTCCGACAGCCTGCGTCGTTAGGGAGTGCCACTGCTGGCTGACACCGGGTGCCGGCGTCACCGTCACATTCCTGGCATTCTCCGCTTCCTTCCCACCTACCTGGCCATCGATAGCAATCATCCCCGATACTGACGTGGTGGCATTGCCGGGCCCCCCCCTCCCCGGGTCGGAGTAAGAGCCCTGGAGCGCCTGGTGCAGCCCCTCTGCCCCAACACGGAGTGGGTGGATCCATCCCAGCTCCCCAGGCCAGGCTGGAAGAAGGGTCGGTGCTTTACAGAGGGTCTGTCACAACAGACCTGCTCCATCCTCCCCGATGCTCCCATCTCCCCATTGCTACTGCTCTACTACCAGCGGGTCCAAAGGAAAGAATTCTGCTCCTCGTTCTTCTGACAAAGCAGGACCCAACAATTAACTTCTGTTGGAGAGACAGAGCCAGTTGGGGAGGAGTTTGCTGGAAAGCTTTGGTGACAAAAGGGGGGGGATGGCTGTCCCCAGCAAGGCAAATATCAGGTCCTTTGGGTCCCTCCTCTAGAGCTGCTGCCCACTCTGCAGAGAAAATATTTATTTTTTGCCAGTCAGCCAGTCCCTGCTATAAATAGAAGGCTAGAAATCCCTCCTGATGTACTTCCTGGGAAGAAAGGGCTGTTTGCTCTTTCTCCTGCCCTTTCCTAGCAGGTAGCAGCACCTTTTGCAAGGCTGTTTTCTCCCCCCAGCACTGAATTGCTTGCAAACCACCTGCTGAGGTCTGAAGGAGACCTGGGGCTGCTGGGGTGCAAGGCAGAGGGGAGGTGGTGCCGTGCTGAGCTCCAGGCCACATGTGGGAGACAGGGGCCATGGGCCTCCCTTCTTGGAGGAAGCCTCGGACAGTTTGGGTTTAGGTTCTTCAGGGAGCATTGCCCTTGGAGTGCATTGCTGGTGGGAACAGAGGGAGGTGCAGAGATAGCAGCTGTGGGATGCAGTCAGAACACACAGGGTTAACAGGGCATTGCAAGAGCCAGGGGNTTTTAATTCTTTGTCAGAATGGACCAGTATTTATTTATTCTATTCTTTTTTTTTTTTCTAACGTTATTTTTGGATCTGTTTGTTTGTTCAANTCAGGCAGGATTCCAGGCAATCATTCCTCCTGGAGCCCCTCTGGCTGCCCTGGGGCAGGATCAGCAGCACAGCTGCGGGGCCAGTGCCAGGCTGCAGCACGGTGCACTGGTGCCCCAGTTTGCTACTGGGAGGCCAGAGCAGTGCAGGGGGACAGGAAGGGCCCCCCACTAATTGTCTGTTTTTCCAGGGAGCCACAGGCTGCCCTGGGCCCTGGGGTTTTGTCTCCCTGCCAGCCCAGCTGCCTGCGCAATTACTGTGTTTTGCCGGGTAACAAAGGCTTCTCCCAGCACAGGCTGAGCTGGTGCTGAGGAGTTTATTTCTCTTACAACACCTGGGTGCTTAGAGACGCTAATTTGGGCTTAAGACTTCCCTCCCTCCCTTTTTCCATCCCCTCCCCTTCCATCCTGCATGATTATTAACGAGTTTGGGCTTAATGAGTCAAGGAGGTGTGTGTTGTTTAAGCGTTACAGAAAAGGGCTGAGTGGAGCCACCATCTGCAGGAGGAGAGGGGGTAGAAAGGAATGCATCTCACCCCCCATCTACAGAATTACCTTCAGGCCCCTGGCAGCTGGAAGGGAGACAAAGCAGCAAGGGGAGGAAGGCTGAGTGCCACGAGCTGCTGTGGTGGAACTGGATGATCCCCTCAGCAAGCCTATAAATCTGTTATCTCTGGGAAAGTACAGCAGCACAGGCAGGGATTCCGTCTGGGTGGTACAAGAGGAAGTTTTATGTCAGGGACCTCTTTCCTGGTGCTGGTCCCCCTTGTCCTGTGCTTTCAATGGCTGAAGCTCCCCTTTTTCCCAGACCCTCATCCCCTGCCTTGCTTGCTGCAGGCAGTGTGAGGATGAGGGGGCTGAGGCAGAGAGCTGGGCACTGCTATGGTTGGTGGCTTAGTGGGGATGTGTCCATCTTCTGGAAAGACCCTTTCTAGGACACAGAGAGAAGGGTTCCTGGTAGGGCTGAGAAAATTCTCCAGGGCTGTGGTTGAGGGATCAAAGATAGGATGCCACTGCCTTCCCTCCTGTGCTGGCCCTAATAGCAGCCCCTTGGCCACCTTCTGCAGCAACTCCCTCTCAAAAGGGCTGAAAACCTCATGCTTCTTCCCCAAAGAGTCCCTCCCAGTTTGATGCTGAAATGCCCCATCCTTCCAATCCCTGGGGAGATCCAAAGGCAGTGCTGGGAACCCAGAGCTCCCCAGCTGAACCAGTGTCTCAGGAGCAGCCTCCTGCCCCCTGGCACCCCATAACGCACACAGAAACAGCGAGCCCGAAGATCCAAAACTCAGAAAGAAAAGAAGAGGGGCTTTGTGCAACTGTTGTAAATACCAAACTCACACCGACTGGAGTCCTCGTGGCTGGGGACAGATGATGGAAGCGCCACACCAGGGTTAGCAGCCTCCACCCCCGGTGGGTCAGGGGATGGCCCCGAGGGTTGTGTGGGGCTGGCAGCAGCTCCTGCACTCGTCCAGCTGATCCCTACAGCAAGGACTGCCTCTGCCTGTACAGCCTGTGGCAGCTAAACGCTCCTGGGGTTTCCCAAGCAGACTTGCTTTGGAGTAAACCTCTTTAAATTATTTATTTATTTATTTATTTAATATTATTATTATTCTATTTTTAATTCTTTGTCAGAATGGACCAGTATTTANGAGCAGGGCGGAGAGCACGGGATGGACTAAAGGGACGCAGGGCAGAGCTGCGTGTTTTCATGTTGGAATCTCGGGTTTCTCATTAGATTGGTGCAGGAATGTGCTGGGTGTGACCACAGAAACGGGTCCGGGACGTGTCGGAGGTGTCGGCGAGGGTCTGCTGGCCGGCCGAGCGCGGGGTGTTGGCAGTGCCACCAGGGAAGTGTCGCCTGCGCGCCCGGCCGGCTGCCAGCTGGCCCCGCGCTGTTTGCCTTGGCTCCGCCGCCAGCGCTCGACCCGAAACCCGGCAGCTCCGCGCAGCCGCCGCCGCTCTCCCGGGGAGGATGCCAGGACTCCCCTGCCGTGTTTATCCCTGCGCGCTGACCCACCCATGGGAAAACAGAAGAGACGAGACCGGGAGAGAGCGATCCCTGCGGAAGGTCTTTGCAAAATCCAGCCTCTGGTGACAGACCTGAGCAAGGCTGTGTGTGTATGTGTGTGTGTGTGTGCACATGGGCATATACATGTGAGTTCCCCTCGGTGTTATTTATTTTTTAACTTATTTAATATTTTTAGTAGAAGCTTTAGTACACCCTCCCTATTAGTGGACAGATGGGGTTTCTGTGGGTTTGCGTGAAGCTGTGAGTTTTTCTGTCTCTGTGCCTTTTGCCAGTGCTTTTTTTAATTTTTTAATGTTGTTTCTCTCATTCACTGCTTTTATGGATTTTTGCTCTACATCTGACGTCTCAGATTGCTGTAGGTGCTCTCTGCAAAGAGCAGGCTCACCTGGTGGAAAGGCAGCTTGGTCATTTTGGTGTTGGTGAATTGCTGCTGTGGTCAGACACAGGTGACATCAGGATAATATCTTGGCTGTTTTTTGGAAGCCCTGTCTCACACTCAAAGGCTCTTTCCCACCCATGATTTTGAATCATCCCACAAGCACCCCTGCTGCCTTTCCCTGGCAGAACACGTCACAGCACTATTCCCAAATATCTCCTTGACCCTGGAGCCATCAACCCTTCCCATTCACTGGACCTGCCTTCGCTCTGGGTTTGTCCCCTCAAGGGAGGTTTGTCCCACCTCTCTCAACCTCAGGCTCCAGAAGATCCAACACCATTTCTGCAGGTTTGCTGGGAAGCAAAGATAAGGGATGTTTCAAAGTGCTATTCTGTTCCTTCTTCATTGGTTGCGGCACTCGGCTGAGCTTTGCTTTATGTTGACTGCAATTTTCTCAATGTTTTTGTTCTTCTGGGGACTGAATTTGTACCAAACTTGTCTGCAACAGCCAATCACTGTTATTTTGCTATGCATTGTACATATATTGAACAGGCTGAGAGGACTTGGCCTCTATTTAATATTTATTTCTTCTATTTATTGAGCATTACTTTAAAAAAAGCTATTTGGGTCATGCTGTTGGGTCCATGAAGGCAGGAGCCTTTGAATTGTTGTTGCAGATATGTTGGTGAGAGGAAGGCAAATTTGGCTCATTTGGACCTCACCACCAGTATTTAGAGAGGAACCTCATTGTGACAGAGATGGGCAAGGCAGGTGAAAACTCTCCATCTCCTTGAACCAGCTTCTGTTGACAAATCACATCCCCCTGGAAAGGTGTGGGGAATTCTGAGGTGACAGGCCAGCTCTGGTGGAGGAATAACCCTGCTCCTCTTCCTCTGCCACATGGCATAGGGCTGCCATCACCAAAAATCTCTGGAGTTCTCTATCTCCCACTGCTGGTCCTCTCTTCCCTCTGGGGAATGGGAACACTTGTCAGTGATGAGGAAGGGGATAGGATGAAATTGTCTCCACCAGGAAGCAAGGATGTCCCCTCTGCCCCATCCTGAGCCCCTCGTGCCGTGTCCTGCTTTGCCCCCAAGCTGTGTGTCCGTAGCTCTGCCCTGATGTGAGCTCAGGAGCCAGGGCAGGACTGGGNTCAAATGTATCCATGCCGCCGGTCTCGTGTAAAGGTTTACAGCTCTGGCCCCTCTCAGTGAGGTGGCCGGAGGAGTGACAGTCACTCCTGCTGCCACCGTGTCCCTCTGCGCTCTCCGGAGCCGGGCGGAGAGCACGGGACGGACTAAAG
>VZTB01017790.1:1134043-1205829 GCA_013397245.1 Thryothorus ludovicianus | reverse complement strand
CGGGACGTGTCGGAGGTGTCGGCGAGGGTCTGCTGGCCGGCCGAGCGCGGGGTGTTGGCAGTGCCACCAGGGAAGTGTCGCCTGCGCGCCCGGCCGGCTGCCAGCTGGCCCCGCGCTGTTTGCCTTGGCTCCGCCGCCAGCGCTCGACCCGAAACCCGGCAGCTCCGCGCAGCCGCCGCCGCTCTCCCGGGGAGGATGCCAGGACTCCCCTGCCGTGTTTATCCCTGCGCGCTGACCCACCCATGGGAAAACAGAAGAGACGAGACCGGGAGAGAGCGATCCCTGCGGAAGGTCTTTGCAAAATCCAGCCTCTGGTGACAGACCTGAGCAAGGCTGTGTGTGTATGTGTGTGTGTGTGTGCACATGGGCATATACATGTGAGTTCCCCTCGGTGTTATTTATTTTTTAACTTATTTAATATTTTTAGTAGAAGCTTTAGTACACCCTCCCTATTAGTGGACAGATGGGGTTTCTGTGGGTTTGCGTGAAGCTGTGAGTTTTTCTGTCTCTGTGCCTTTTGCCAGTGCTTTTTTTAATTTTTTAATGTTGTTTCTCTCATTCACTGCTTTTATGGATTTTTGCTCTACATCTGACGTCTCAGATTGCTGTAGGTGCTCTCTGCAAAGAGCAGGCTCACCTGGTGGAAAGGCAGCTTGGTCATTTTGGTGTTGGTGAATTGCTGCTGTGGTCAGACACAGGTGACATCAGGATAATATCTTGGCTGTTTTTTGGAAGCCCTGTCTCACACTCAAAGGCTCTTTCCCACCCATGATTTTGAATCATCCCACAAGCACCCCTGCTGCCTTTCCCTGGCAGAACACATCACAGCACTACTCCCAAATATCTCCTTGACCCTGGAGCCATCAACCCTTCCCATTCACTGGACCTGCCTTCGCTCTGGGTTTGTCCCCTCAAGGGAGGTTTGTCCCACCTCTCTCAACCTCAGGCTCCAGAAGATCCAACACCATTTCTGCAGGTTTGCTGGGAAGCAAAGATAAGGGATGTTTCAAAGTGCTATTCTGTTCCTTCTTCATTGGTTGCGGCACTCGGCTGAGCTTTGCTTTATGTTGACTGCAATTTTCTCAATGTTTTTGTTCTTCTGGGGACTGAATTTGTACCAAACTTGTCTGCAACAGCCAATCACTGTTATTTTGCTATGCATTGTACATATATTGAACAGGCTGAGAGGACTTGGCCTCTATTTAATATTTATTTCTTCTATTTATTGAGCATTACTTTAAAAAAAGCTATTTGGGTCATGCTGTTGGGTCCATGAAGGCAGGAGCCTTTGAATTGTTGTTGCAGATATGTTGGTGAGAGGAAGGCAAATTTGGCTCATTTGGACCTCACCACCAGTATTTAGAGAGGAACCTCATTGTGACAGAGATGGGCAAGGCAGGTGAAAACTCTCCATCTCCTTGAACCAGCTTCTGTTGACAAATCACATCCCCCTGGAAAGGTGTGGGGAATTCTGAGGTGACAGGCCAGCTCTGGTGGAGGAATAACCCTGCTCCTCTTCCTCTGCCACATGGCATAGGGCTGCCATCACCAAAAATCTCTGGAGTTCTCTATCTCCCACTGCTGGTCCTCTCTTCCCTCTGGGGAATGGGAACACTTATCAGTGATGAGGAAGGGGATAGGATGAAATTGTCTCCACCAGGAAGCAAGGATGTCCCCTCTGCCCCATCCTGAGCCCCTCGTGCCGTGTCCTGCTTTGCCCCCAAGCTGTGTGTCCGTAGCTCTGCCCTGATGTGAGCTCAGGAGCCAGGGCAGGACTGGGGAGGCCTCCCCTGTTGTCTCCAACCCAAACAGAGCTTGTTGCAGGCATCCTCCCCCAGCTTTGAGATGTGCTAAAAATCCCCCCTGCCCTGGTGTCGCTCCACCAACGCCGCAGCCGCTGCTCTGCTCACTCAGTGGGAGGTGTTGGTGCTCCCTGGGCAGAGCTGCCTGTGCTGGTGGAGTGTGGACACGGCTCCAGTGTGGAGCTGGGCTGTTCCCACAGAGCTGCTGGGTGCTCAGCCTCGGGGCTCTGGGGGTATTGGTTTGAGAAAGGGGCAGGTTCAGGTGCCTAAGGGAAGACTTTGTCCTTTAGTGCCCACTGGGGTTTTATTACCTCTTCACCAGAGAATAAATAATTCTCCTGACTTTGCTGCTACCTGGCAGTTTGCACAGGACTGGGAGGGTCTCCAAAAGCAAGTGCCATGGTCAAGCACCCCAGCTTTGGGGCTATTGCCTAGAGAACAACACCCTCACCAGCCCAGGGCAGCTCTCCACCTTTGAAACCCGGGGAATGAGGAGAAGATTTAGAACAAAAGCCAAGATGTGAGAGAAGCCATGAGGGAAACGGTGTCTCTGTTCTCTGCCTGTTGGTTGATTCCACCCCCGACGGCACCGGCGCATCTGTTTGAGTTCATTGTAAAGCTCCCCTTGCTCTCCATCCACATGTGTTCTGTATCCTTTAGTCTTCCTGGGTGTTTGAGTTGTTAGCCTGGTTAGAAAAAGGTTCCAATAAAGGTTCAGACAGTATTTCCTTTGCATCATGTTCCTTTTGGATACAAGTGCGTGCGGTGGGATATTTTGGGTTGTTTCAGCTGCTCCACAGGGAAGGGCATGTGCCTCCACTCCCAGCTGCTGAGGACTGGCTCCTCAGGGCACTGACTGAAGCAAAAAATGTTGTGGGCTAGTATTTCTGGCAGCTCTCCTTTCCCTGCTGGGCCAGGCTCCTGCTGCCCTTTGCCAGGCCCTTTGGATCCCCCCACCCTGTTCAGGCACTGGGAGTCCAAGCCAGAAATGCGTCTGTCCCTCCCTGGAGGTCGCACTGGGCTCACCAGCGATCTCCTCGGGGCTGTGCCCTTCCCTTCCTGCACAGCCCTTGCTCCAAGCCCTGCACTGTTCCCGTGGTCACCTTCTGGGCAGGAGCCGTGGGGACTCTCCAGCACCCTGGAAGGTCCCAAGAGAGCAGCAGCATTGGGCCATGCCCCCATGCTCCTCAGCAGGGCTCAGATGGGCACCCAAGAAAGGTCTGGAGTGGCACAGATGGATCGTGGGGACACGGGGCAGCATTCCCAGGTCACTCGGAGGAGAAGGGGGACTGCAAGGGCACTTCATGTTTCCCAGAGCTGATGTCGTGGGGTGGCTCGGCGGTGGGAGGCAGTCGGGGGATTGGAATGACAACAGGAGCTAATTTGGGATGGCCCAGAGAGGGTGAGAGCAGGCGGGAGGAGGGGACGTGTGACTAATCGGGATGAACAAGGCGACAGAAAGAATTCCTGGCCGGGGAGGGAGGATGGCCTGGAGCTATGTAGGAAATGTGGGATGGGGGATGTTATGAGGCTCCTGGAAACACGGCAGGATCGTGGGACTGCCTGAAACCACCTCGGGGCTTGTCCCTCTCAACCGTGCCTGGTGTTTGTCTGCGGGGGTGGCAGAGCTGGGTGCTGGGGCGATCCTGCTCCCTGCCAAGCTCAGATGTACCCAGCTGAGCTCAGGCTGTGTGTGTGGCAGTGACTCCCAGGAATGTCCCCGGACTGTCACCAGGAGCCCCCAGCCAGGCAGAAGCAGCCGAGCAGGACAAGGGAATGGAGAGGGATGCTCAGCCCATCCACCAGGAGCTGCCTCCCCACACCAGGAGTACTCAGCTGGCACCCGGGACCTGCCCAAGCACTTCCAGGCATCCCTTCGGACCCCAGGGGCATCCCTGTGGTGCCCAGGTGTCTCCATGGACAGGGGGCAGTCCTGCCCCAGCCAAGGAGAGGCAGCTCCCTGCCCCCAGCGATGCTGCCGTGATTAATGCCACGGAGTGACCAGCGGCTGCATCCCTGCGCGGCCTGTGCTGCATTAAAGCCTTCCTGCTGCAATTACTTCCATAGAGTCCATTAGAAAAATTGCAGATGCTGGAGAGAGGGAGCATGATGCAGAGCCAGGATGCGGCATGAGGAAGTGCTGCCGTAGCCAACGTGGCCCTCATTGATCACATCCCGTCCTCCAGCACACCCCGCTGCCCACGGGAGCCGTGCCGGGATCACCTCGGGGGGACCCCGTCCGTGCCGGCCGTACCCCCGCCCGTGGCCGGGCTCGGGGCCGTGTCCCGGGGGATGCTCGCTGGGAGCGCCCCCTCCAGCGCTACTGCCGCGCCCCTTCCCACAGCGCGCAGCCCGCTCCCGCCGCTGCCCTGTAATTATTGGCCCGGCCGCGGCTGTGATTAACGCCTCGCCCTGCCCGCACGGCGATTGCGGCAGGGCCGGGGCATGCGGCGGGGCGAGGAGCAGCAGGAGGAGGCAGGTGCTGAGCAGCACCGTGAGCGCCCTGCCTGCTGCCCGGGCTCCCCTCCGTCCTGCAGGTGGGGGATGTTTCTGCCGGCCCAGCTGGTGAAGATGGCCAGAGAAGCTGTGCTGGAGAGGGTCATCCTGTCCCCCTGCCCCATTCGCCCCGAACACCCACCCCCGGGGTCCCAGCAGTGACCCATTTCCCAGTACAGTGGTACTCGGTGGCGTGGGGACACGTGGCTTTACAGTGAGGGGAGCAGCTCGGTCAGTCCCACCACGGTATTTTTAACAGGTGACACCGGGGTGAAAGCAGCCAGCCCTGAGTGAGCCTGGGGGCTATTTTGGGCGGGCAGAGCAACAGGAGGGGGCGGCAGGGGCTGGGGCAGCTGCCGAAGCACCGCGGCCCCGTGGCAGCCGGGATCCTCGGGCCAGCAGGAGAGGTCAGCTGCCACTGCCCAAATTCTCCACGGCTGTTTCATCCTCTCCAAAATACTCGGCTGACAGGGCAGGACTTGCAAAACACACACCCCCCTCCTCTGAAATCCATATAAATAGTACTCGCCCAACGGCTGGAAGGTTAGAGAAGTTTCTGGGCTCCAGGCTCAGGCATTTATTGCAGCTCTTACTCAGGGGCAGCAGGGAAAGTTGCACATAAAGTGCTGGAGAGTGAGAAGCGAGAGAGAAGCTTTTTAATCTCAGGGTATTTGGTTTTACTATTTTTTTCTTCTCTCTCCTGACAAGAAGTTTTATTCTCCTCTCCCCAGTCCTGGGATCGCAGCCAGACAGGAAGCGTTTTCTCGCGGCCAGAGAGCTCCCTCCGTCCTTCCTGCGCTCCTCCAGCTCCCGGTGATTCAGCCTGAATTGATTTTCTCATCGTCCTTCACCTGGTGCCGGGAAGGAGGGACCGTCCCCGCGCACCCCACGTCCCACCCGGGGTGGATGCGTCTCCTCCGGGACAGGCTCCCGGGGGAAGTTTGCAGCCAGGAGCAGGCACGCAGACGCTGAGGCTCCGTTGGAGAGCCCCGGGGACACGCTCAGACCCCTGCGAAGGAAGCCATGGCCGACAGCCAGATGCCCTTCTCCTGCCATTATCCCGGCCGGCGCAGCCTCCGCGACCCTTTCCGGGAGCCCGGCCTGACCTCGCGCCTGCTGGACGATGATTTCGGCTTGTCGCCCTTCCCCGGGGACCTGACGGCGGACTGGCCCGACTGGGCTCGGCCTCGGCTCACCACCACCTGGCCGGGCCCCCTGCGCGCCGGGCTCGGCCGCACGCCCCCCATGGCCCCCGCCTACGGCACCCACTTCGGGGGGTACCCCGAGAGCCGCAGCCCCGCGCCCTTCCCCCGAGAGCCCTGGAAGGTGTGTGTCAACGTGCACAGCTTCAAACCCGAGGAGCTGACCGTCAAAACCAAGGATGGCTACGTCGAGGTGTCAGGTGAGAGCCGAGGCACCGGGGAGCTGGCACTGCCAGCTCGAGGGATTGCTGTAAAATGCCAAGATCGCCTTTGTTTTAAGGCTTCGGCAGCAACCCCGAGCTCGGGAGCAGGGGAGGGCTGCAGCAGGGCTTCGGGGCATCTCCAGAGGCACTTCGGGTGTCATGGGGGGGGATCTGGCTCACAAGCCATGGTAGTTTGCTGCCAAAATGAGAAAGGACACGTGTCCTTTGAGGTAAATCTCCCTGCTTTCTGCCCTGGCTGGCGGCACCCTGCAGCCAGCGGCCAAGAGGGGCCCCAGCTCTGCTCGGTTAATTATAGCCAGGGTGAGGTCGGCACCGAGGGAGATTCCTTTAAAGGGACCGAGGGAGAGGCTGGGAAGAAGGGAGCAGCTGCACCACGGCCCCCAGCCCTGCTCTGAGTCGGCCAGAAACATGTCTCTGAAAAATCAATTAATGGAGAGAACAGTGGGTCTGGGGTCCAGCACTTTTGGGGTGCCCACGACTGCCCTCAGTGTCCCATCAGCTTGGCACTGACATTCCCCATTGTCCTTGGGTCCTCTGGGCTGGGATTACCAAAGAGGGCTGGGGGCTGCCCCCTCTCACAGCTCTGGGTGTTTATTTGGAGCACAGGGGGAAAGCCACAGGTCAGGGGGCTCCAGGCAGCCTCTGGCTGATGCCCCAGCCTGACAGAGTGGTGCAAAGGAGCCCATCCTGGGGAGCGGAGCCAAGGATGCTGCCCCCTACAAAGGTTTTATTGTTTGTTTATTTTCTCAAGCCCCAGCTCTTGGCAGCCTGAGACCCCAGTTTTCCACTGGAAATGTGGCTGTGCAGTGTGTAGCATCTCCTTCCCCACAGGGAGAGGCTTCCTGAACTCTTCCCAGAGGAAGAGATTGCAGTGGAACAGGGAAACAGCTGCTTGGAAAACTTTCCTATTGAGTTTAGTTGCTGTTTGTTGGGGAAAAAAATAATCTGGTAAGGTGCTGATGAGAGGTGTTGGCCTTCCCTGCAGGCAAACACGAGGAGCAGCAGGTGGAAGGAGGGATTGTCTCCAAGAACTTCACCAAGAAAATCCAGTAGGTACCAGTCGGCCTGGCTGAGCTTTGCCAGTCCCCGTGCCCCAGCTCACACACGCAGGGACTTTCCACCCCAAAATCTGCACGTGCCTGGCTGTGCCAGGCCACAGAGTGATTTCCCAAGGGAGAGAAAGGACGAGGAGGCCTTTTCTGAGGCGCTCTGTCAGTCTCCTGCCCGCCCGGGGCTGCGTCTGGGGCCGGCCGGGGCGCGGGGAGGAGGCGTCCCCGGGGGAGCAGCCGGGCACGGCGGGCTGGGCTGGCACCGCCGGCAGCCCCGGAGCACATCCCTGCCTATCCCCGCATCTCCGTGATGTCAGTGAGATCGCTATCGCCTTGACTCACCCGCGGCTCGCTTTGGCAACAACAACCGCAAAGGCGAGCCCAGAGGCCGGCGAGCCCCGACCGATGTGGGGGGCAGAGCCCGCCCGCGGGGCTCGCACGGTTAACAGGGAAAAGCATCAAAGCCCAGGGCATGGGAAGGGTTCCCTCGGCTGGCAGCGGCTCAGCTTTGCTTTTCCACCCCGAAGGAGCCCTGTGCATCCCGAACTCCCACGGGAAAGCTGGGGCGAGCACCGCGCTCGGCTCCTTTTACGGGCAAGGCTCGCGGCTGACGTGGGCTGCGGCACGGCCGGAGCGCGGTGACATCCCGTCAAACACACACATCTGCCGGGAGATTAAACAGAGCTCCCGCGGGGCCGGGCCGCCCAGGAGCCCGCTCGAAATCCCCCCGCGCATTCCCAGGCGCCCCGGCAATAACAGAGGCTTTGCCGGAGCAGCTGCCTCGGCACCTCTGGGGGTCCGAGGGGATCCAGCGGGGATGCAGCATCCTAACCCATCCCGTCTTTCCTGCCCCCCTGCAGGCTGCCCTACGAGGTGGATCCCATCACGGTGTTCGCCTCCTTGTCCCCGGAGGGGCTGCTGATCATCGAGGCGCCCCAGATCCCCCCCTACCAGCAGTACGGCGAGGGCAGCAGCGGCAGCGAGATCCCCGTCGAGAGCCAGGAGGCCACCTGCACCTGAGCAGCCACCCGCGGCCCTCCCTCGCCCCGGCACCCCCTGTCCCTTGTCCCCTTCCCCTCTCCCCTGCGGCGCGGCGTCCTGACAGCCTCCGGCAAGGGTGACGGGTGCCGCTCGCAGGGATGGCAGCACCCGCCACCCCAGCCCAGAGCCGGGGCACAGCCGGGTGCCAGGCCAGCCACCCTGAGGGCTTGCAGTGGTCTGAGGTGCCGGTGGAGATTCTGTGCCCACGGGGCCAAGCAGAAAGGATGTTCCTCCTTATGGTTATTGTTTGTTCCGAGTCGCTCGGATGGGATATTTATAACAATAGCAAAAAAGGGCCTGGTTTTTCCTTTAAAATTGACATGGGAACCCGTAGCTCTGTGTCTTTTCCTCCTCCATGAGTTGTTGTTTTTTTTTTTAAACTGCATCTCTACGAAGGACACACGTCCAGCAGCAGAGTTTGGTGGTGTGGCCTCCATCCTGAGAAATGGTCTGCGTGCTTTGAACGTTGGTTTGGGGTTTTGGTGTTTTTTTGTTTTTCCTTATTTCCAAAGAGAATTTGTGCTTTTACTTGTCAGACCTGAGGAATAAAACCCAGTTGATGTTCTTAGCCTCTGCTTGTGTCGGCTGAGCCGGTGGGGTGGGCATAGGGCTGTGGGAGGGTGGTGGGGAGGAGGGGAATGTCACCCTGTGCCACCTCCCAGCTTGGCACAGGTCATCCCCATCAAGGCAAGGACAAGAGACGTGTGGGGATGCCTGCACTGATGGGGAATTCCAAGTCCCAGCTAACACTGTGCTGGAGAGGCGTTGGGCCTGGCAAGGGCCATGGGCTCATCCCATCCTTAGCCCCTCAGGAGGTTGAAAATGTTCTTCCTGCTTGGGGGATGCTAAACCAGGCTGTGAGTTGGGAAAGCTGGGTTTGCCCCATCCCCATGGAAATGAGAAATCTCACCATGCCAGCTCCCTACCTGCAGTTCCATAGGGAAGCAATTCCCAGTGCAATGGCAAATGGTTTCTGCTGGCTTCTGGGCCCAGCCTTAAAACCATTCTGGGGGCAAAGCACCATTTGCTGACCCACTGCAGTGCCTGGGCTTAGCAAAGCCGAGCTGTTGATGGGTGGTGGGAAATTTTCCATCGATCTGTGCAGCACCTGGGCCAGGCACCCAGTTTTCCATGTCACCAGGACCTCAGAGTTAAAAATACAGCCTCATGTGTTCCACCCTGGCTCATTTGGGATGCAGTTACCAACAACACCCACCACGTGCTGTAAACCCTGGCCCAGCACCCACCTGCCACCAAGGCACCCACATTCCAGGTCATGGAGAGGAACCTGGGCACTCTCACCCAGTTTTGCAGATTATATTTAACTTCCAGCACTTGTTCCCAGAGCTGGGACCCCCCGATGGTGCAGGACAGATCCAGCCCCAAGCTCAGCCAGTCTGAGCCAGGCACGGCTGTGAGCACAGCAATTTTTATGAATAAAATATAATCCTCGAAATGTGATACCGAAATGGATGGAATGCCAAAAAGTCATGAGTCACAGCTCCAGCCCTGTGTCCTTGTGCCACTTGGAGCCGTCAGACCCTGTGGGTGACACCTCTCCTGCACAAATTGTCCTTCCTCTTCTTCACCCCTTCAAAGAGTTATTTTTGTCAGACTTTTGAAAAAACATCCCCAGGCCCAATATCATTTTTTTCCCCCTTTCACAGAAGGGTCCTTGGGGACATGCTCAGGCCCTGCACCCCAGCTGGATGTCCCCCAGTGCACCCGTGGCCCTGAACCCATGTCTGGCACAGGATGGTTCCCTGAGCAGGGCTGCAGGTGCAGGGGATCAGCTGTGATTCCCTAGGGAGCTGCCGGGGGAAATGAGCCACTGCTGAGCCAATCCCCCATCCTGGGGTATTTGGGGAGGGCCCCAGGCTGGTGCAACACCAGTGCTGGGGCAAAGGCAGCCCCATGCTCAGCTCTGGAGCTGCTGCACTCACACAACAGCTCCAGCTCTTGTTCCTGCTGATCCTGCAGTTTGGGGTGAGTTTTGTTTTATTTTAATAGCTTTTTGCTCTATTTGGTTCTGCTTTCTGATGAATTCCTTAATAGTGTCCTATAAAAGCTGTTGTAAACTGCATTAGCAATAATTTCCTAATGGCTGGGGTTGGCATTGGCAATTAGCACTAAGGACCTCTTCCATGGGCAGCGTGCTTGGACCTGCAGCTTCCCAAGCTCTTGGATGGTCTGGAGTATCACATCCTAATGAAATAATTGTAACTGGAGATCCGGAGGCTCTTTTCGAGTATGATCTGATTATCCCTGCAAGGGATGTTTTAAATAAGTAATTCCTACTGGTGTTTCTGCAAGTGCAAAAATCAGTTTGGGAACACTGGGGAGCTCCTGCACGAGCCTCTCCCTCCGTGTCTGGGGGGTTTGGGATGGGATCTGTGCATTTCTGGGGTTCCAGGGTGGGCAGAGCTGGGGCTGGGGGCAGCAGTTTGCTCACCCTCCCTCATGTGTGAGAGGTTTGGAGCCTCCAGCCCCATAACACAGAGCAGCCACTCTGCAGTGAACCACATCTGAGGGTTTGGAGCAGCTGCAGCCCGTCAGGAGGTGTCAGAACACATTCTGGATCAGGGCTTAACACCAGCTCCAAGGGTCAGAGCTGGTGCAGGCTGTCACCAAGGGGAGCATCCCCCAGGAGGGGAGCAATGGGCATCCTGTGGGCCTGACCCTGGGGCTGCCTGAGGGAGCCCAGGAGGGCTCTGTCCCTGGCTGTGCATTTTGGGACCTCTCTCACACAAGGGAGGAAGGACAGGATCGTGTTTATCAGCAATTCACTCAGCACGGGGCACCCCAGCCACAGCAGCACCTCTCTGCCAGCCCTGTCCCAGTCATTCCAGGGAGGACAGTGCTCCCTTATTTCTCCTGGAGCAGAATTAGGCTTGCCAATACCCACATCATCCAAGACCAAATGATTTTTGCTGCTGAAGGAGACAGAGGAACCATCCTAATCTGGCCTTTCACACGCTGCTCTTGGAGCAACACTGATGCTGCCAATACAGCATCCTGGATGGGCAGGACACAGGAGCAGGTACTTGGAAGATTTGAATTCTTTTCCTTTCTAAGAAGCCAGTTCTGATCAAATACACAACCCTATCAGAAAGAGCTGGTGGGATTAAGGAGTTGGATGCTGGGCAATTTGTAATTTGGCACTGATGGGGTAGGAGAAAGGATCTGTTCCAGGAGAGGGATTCTGGGGTTGGGGCTGAGGTGGGAATCCAGCAGTTCCTGATGCTTCTCAGGACCCTGAGCTTGCAAGCTCACCTCTGAGTGCCAGCAAAGCTCTCCTGGGCAGCTGGAGGGAAATGTGGCTGCTCCACGTAGCTTTTTTGTTTGGGGAAAAGTTTTTGGTGATCCCTCCTGCAGCACAAGTGGGTGATTCTCAGTGCTGCCAACACGGAGCTGGAATGGGCTGATAGGGAGGGCTCAGCACCACGAGATAAGGGGCTACATCATGGGAAACTGGCCTTGGAGGACCTGCTGCTCCAACTGGCTGCTGAGAGGGGCTGAGGGACGTGAGGAGATAAGGATAAGGTCACCCAAGCCGTGGGAGAGCTCTCCAGGCAGCTCGGTGGCAGGAGGCTCAGCAAACCTCCTGCCTGTGTCCTGCTGTCTGTCCCAAGCTGCCAAGGAAGCTGTGGAGCACCACCTGCCCCCTGCAAGGCAGGGACATGGGGCAGTGGGCACGAGTCCCCTTTGCATCCTGCCAGGGCTGGGATGGGGAGCACGTGGCTCCCAGCAGGGCACCAGCTCCCAGCCTGTCCCAGAGGATTTATTTTCCTAAAATGGAAGCAAAAGCCGAATTGATTTATTTTGGTTGGCAGCATGTGGAGCTGGGTAAATAATCCACAAGAAGCTCCAGAGCTGTCCAGATCCACCAGGCACCTCCAGAGACCCCATCTCTTCTCCTAGAAGAATGAGGTTCATCTCATTTTCCAACTGCCCAGCCCCTGTGGCAGGTGGTGGCTGGGCAGGGCTGTGGCCAGTGGCCAACAGAGCAGCTCCCAGAGCTGTGTCCATCCCTGCTCTGGGGAGCATCACTCCCTAACTCATGAGCCCATGGATCAGGACACCCTTGCTGGCTCTCATTGCTCCCTGTTGGATCACACTCTTGGATCCTGGGGTGCCCACAGAGGCCCCTTTGCTGTTTCATGGGGTTGTTTGTGCTTTCCAGCCCCTCTGGGAGCCTCTGCACATGCAGGAGCTCAGCCTGACTTCCTCCAGCCTCCTCCTCCTCAGTCCCTGGGGCTGCAGAGCTCCCCTGCCCCCAGGACACGTGCAGCTCTCCAGGCTCTCTTGGCAGCTGTTCCCGTTCCTGCAGTGATTCCATCTGGGTTTGCACAGGGGATTTGGTGGAACACTTTAGGGGTTTTTCCTTCCCAGCGCCTCCAGAACATCCCTGGCTCCCCGAGGGTTTCTCACTATTTCTCACACAAATCTCAGCTGCTTCAGGACAAGCCAGTCCCTTTTCCCTGAGAAAATATCCTGTAACCACCCAGGTGTTTCTCTGCTGTAGCTGAAGCCATTTGGGGGTTTTCATGTCTCTCTTTGGGAGTTTCTCCTCCTTTGGAGGTTTTGCTTTCATGAAGTTTTTGTCTCTAATTGCAAAGTGAATCTCATCTGCTTTATTTTGGATGTCTCCAAAGAGAACACTTTGCCACGTGACAGCTGAGGGGACAGAGAAGCAAAAAGCTACTTGTTTTTATTCTAATGGAAGAAATGAATGTCACAGAAATAACCCACCTGGCTGACCAGAGGCCCTTTCTCTCCCTTCCAAATAAAAGGCTGGAAAGCCACGAAATGGCCCAGCCACCCCTGGGAGCAGATCAAGAAGTTCCTGCAGCTTCACCCATCCCAGCAGAGGGAAGGGGAGGAGATGTCTGTGGATAAAGCAATGCTGATTATGGCATCGTGTTCTGGATGCTTCTGCCTGTGTCCACCCTGGGAGGGGACTGGGTGGGCTCTGAGGCCCTGTGAGCCCCCCCAGCAGCACAGACCCTCCTGGCTGAGCAGTGTGGCTGACTCTGGTGTTGAGCATCCCTGAGCTACCCATGGAATTGCAGCTGCCTGTGGGCAGCAGCAACTTCCAGGCCCAAATTCCCTGCTCCAGAGCTGCATGCAGGAAGGAGAGTTTTCTCCTATTTGTTTTCTTTTGTCAGTCTTTAAACCCAGTTGCAAACGCTGCTGATAATTAAGGGCTCTCTTGCCATTTGGGTGAAGTGCTGAAGTGCAGCCTCCTGTTCCCAGCCAGATGCTCCCCAGCAAACCCATCCTGGAGGAGAGGAAAATTTCGGCTTAATTTTGATTCTTTCATACTCCAACAAAAACCTCCCTATCCGAGGCAGCCTTGGAAACCTCTCCTTATTAAAAGACCTCCTTGAAATGCATTGTAGCAGCCAAGGAGGGTGGTTACGAAGCACAAAAAGCCTGCAGAAGAGCTCATTAAAACAATAAATTACAACTAATTAGAATAAATCAAGCTAAATCATCTCCAGTGGGAAGGTAAAATGAGGTGTGAGTGAGTGGTTTTAATAAGGATGGTGCTAATCCCCAGCTCCCCTTTACAATGATGGTGAGTCCTGCTGAGCAATGATCCCGCTGCTGGGACCAGGGTGGAAAACAGACACGGACAAAGGGGAAAGTGGAGCTGGTGGCATTTTGAGCTGTGTCCCAGCCTGAGCTGCCTGTCCCTAATGGCAGCGGGTTTGGGGCTTGCACAGAAGCCACAGTGGCTCGCCGAGGTCGAGGCGCTGGGTTCGCTCACTTTGGGTTTTATTTCAGTTTAATTTGTGAGGCACAGAGTGGCTGTGGGGGTTTGCTCCTCTCGTATCACTTCATCACGGCAGCCACAGCAAAATGACTTCTCTGCATAATTAGCAGTGAGATCATCGCAGCCGCCCTGGCTCCGAGTCATTTCTCCTCCGGTCTCCAAGAGCTGCTCAAAACAGGGCAGAGCAGGGAGGGGTGGGTGCAGGCAGTGGGGTGAGCGCCCTGCCAGGCTCTGAGCAGCCCTGTGCAAGGTGCTGCTGCCCGTGGAATGAGATGGTGTTCCAGGTCCTGTCCCATCCAAACCATTCTGTGAGCATTGACCAGGTGCTCTTGGAGCTGCCAAAGTGAAAAGCTGGAGCTGAAGAGAGCGAATCGCTGCTAAAGCACCTGGAAGGGGGCTCAGCCCTGGGGAACACGGAGCCCAGGGGCAGCAGGTGCAGGGGCAGCACAGCTCGAGCCTTCCCTCACTGCCCCCTCCCTCGAGGGCTGATCACTGCTGCCAGTGCTGGAGAAATGTATTGGTTTCATTAAGCTTAAATGATTAGCTCCAGGCCTTGATAATGATACTTAATGGAGCTAATATTTTTTTGGTGATTATGCTGTTGTATACAGCATGTATATCATTAATAACCCCCTTTAAACCACCTTGCTTTCACTGTCACTAATGATGTTCAAGCCCTTCTCAGGCCTAAGCCCAATTAGCTGCCAAGAAGGAGGCTTTGCCCCACGGAGGATGCCTGGCTGTGCTGGGGGCAGATGCTGATGGTTTGGGCAGGAGATGTTTGATTTGGTGGCAGGAGCCCTGGGCTGGACCCTGCAGGGGGTCAGGGCAGCCCTGGTGGGTGTGGGCAGTGGTTGAAAGCTTTGGGAAGGCTCTGCTCTGTTCAAATTCCCTTCCCCAATCCCATCTGGAGTACTGCAGGGGGGTTAACACCAGTAAGGGCCTCCCCACATCCTGGGTTTTGTCACCTCTTGGTTTCTGTAGGTGAGGGTGGTGATGGCAAACACTCCTCATCCTTTTCCTCAGGGATGATGACAGATGTATCGAGGGCTCTGCTTTCTCAGGGAAGTCACACCAAGTCCAGGACACATTATTCCTCTGTGGTCCCCATGCTGGATGCAGGCAGGTGGAAGAAGGAATATCACCACTGTCTCCACACTCTGCCTGAACCTTTCCATCACCTTTGGGAGGAGGAACCAGGCTTGGCTGCTTCCCTGCTCCTTCTCACCCGAGCCTCCTTCTCATCCTCCTGCAAGTTGATTAATCCATTAGGATTAACCTCTCTTTAACTCCTTGATTAGCTGCATTTTAAAACTCCATTTGTTTTCCTTTTTACATCAAGCTGGAGCCAAAAAAAGAGGGCAATTTGCAGCAATACTGATTTAATGCAATTTCAGAAAATCAGGGTGAACGTCAGGAAGGCGTGCTCAGCATTTTAACTCCTCCCAGGAGCAGGGGTTCCATCCTGCTGGAGCCAGATTTGAGAAAAACACCACAGAACCAGCATCCACCTGAGTCCCCAGAGCTGCTTTCTGATGGCATTGGGGCAAACCTGAAAGATGCATTCTGGTTTCAAGGTGTCACTGGGGAAACTGAGGCTCCTGTGATGTATTGTGGGCTTTTTGGTCCCCCAGGGACAACCCATTTCTCCATTGGAAATGTCCCTGGTTTCCCTGAACTGTGCATGGCAGGAATTGCTCAGGACAGGGCTTCTTGCTCTAAGATGAGACAGGATCATGGTTTAGATCCAGCCAGGTTTGATTTGCCAGGTTTAGACCCAGTCCTGGGTTTACCAAACCCCGGTTTAGTCCATGCTCTAGGTGAGCTGCCAGACCCCTCCAAAATCTGGGGGTTTTGATGACAAAAACTTTGCTTGTCAGTGGCAGGGGTTTGGCTCAGTGTCAGCTCCAGCTTTTCTTATGGGATCCATCTTTGCCATGCAGGAGCCATGTGGGAAAAATCACTACTATCTTCCAAAATAAGCAAACCCTCTGGATTTAGACCAAAATCTCTACCATTCTCAATTGCCTGTCTGTCCTTTCCCAGTGTGTCCCAGTGACTCCTCCATCCTGGGACTGTGGGACACAGGCAGCAGTGGGGATGTGTGGGGGTGAGCAGTTCCATGGTGGGGGCTCTTTAGGCTCCCCTGTCCTGGTTTCAGCCCAGCTCTGAGCCCTGTGGCTTCTCCCCGTGCAGCAGGAGTGGCAGTCACCCCCTGTCCCTCTGTGCCAGGCACAGCTCATCCCCTGGACAAACTGGCTGCTCCAGAGTTACTCCTGCTGTGGCTTTGTGATTATTGAGCTCCAAGGTCACTGCCACCAAACACCCCTAGCCTGTGTTAACCCTTCCATTCGTTCCTGGGGCATTTCCTCTGGCTGTGAATCAGTGTTTGAGTTTGGATGCTTGCAGAGGTGGCTGGGAGGGCTGAGGCTCAGGGAGATCAGCAATGCCAAGGCTGGGAGCTGGGAGTCTCCCCCGGGAGTGGAGTGCTGAAGAAAATGCCTTCTGTCTCTTGTGGAGCTGGATTTTTGGAGCTGCCTGCACAGAACAGCTCTCCCTGCAGTTGTTTGGGGTGTCTGGGAAAGGCTGAGAGCAGCAGGGACATCACTGGAGCCTCTCTCCTCTTCCAGACTCCCCACTTGCAGGATGTTTATCAGGACCTCTGAGATGTCTCGAAGGTTTTGGAGCAGCTCAATGTGTTTCTAAGCTATTTTGGGGTGCATGAGTGGGAAATACACATTATGAATGCCTGTGCAACCACCTGCTGCTCCAAGTGTTCAGGCAAGATCTGCAAGGGAAACTTCTTCCCAGTACTGAAGCAAAACAAGGCAAAATCAAGCAGAAATTGGTACAAAACCAAGCAGAGATCTTTGCCTTGTAGGACTGCAGCTCCCAAAGCTGGGCCCCCCTGCACGGGTTGTGTTGGAACAGGGAAATTCTCTGAGGAGCTGTCTGGGAGCTGTCAAAATATATCATAGCTGCTGCTGAGGTTTAAGAAGCTTCACGCTGATGCACAATTTAGGGGAAGCATCTTGCATTTCCATAGATGTACAACAAGATTTTCTGAAATTGCAATGATATGAGAAAACGTCTTTTAAAGTGGAACCCAGATGGCGGGAGGAAATTGTGCTGTTTGAATTCTCTTCAGATAAATCGAAGCTAAAGGGATGTTAAACATTTTATAGGTTTTTTTCTCCCCCACCACTTCCACCACCTGCTACTGAAATGACATAAGAGGAGCCATCAAACAGTGAGATTCTTACAGCTTGGGAAATGGCTTCATCTGAGGGCATTTAACACCCAGAAATCCCAAACCCAGCAGGGTCAGGTCAGAGCTCCTCCACCCACTCCTTGGGAAGGTGACTTTTGGGACAGGAATTTTTGGAGGGGTTGCCCAAACCCATTTCTAACAAAGGAGCCATAGGCAAACCTCTGGTGTCAGGGCTCAGCCTCGGGGGTTGCAGTGAGTGCAATGCCATGTCTGGAGCTGTGTTCCTCCTTGGAAAGCCACCTCCTGCCGGATGCAGAGACCCTCAAATGCACGAAGGGAGCGTTTGGCTGTAAATCCCCCCCATTCCAGCCATGCCCGGAGCTGTTCTGCTTTAGGGACGGGCTCTCCGTGCCTCTTCGAGGCGAGGTTTCGGAGCCTCCCCAGCAGCAGGCATTGCCCTCGCAGGTGCTTTTTGTTTTCCTGCTCCTTGGCATTCACAAGCGAGCAGCTTTTTCGCTCCGGAGCTAAATATGTCACTTTGTCTCGAAGCGGCTGCCAGGCTTTAAAGCGCTGGCACCTCGCGGCAGCGCCCGGAGGACAAATGCCAAGGATTACACACCGTCCTTACTCACGGAGGACGAACTGGGCTTTGCGGCTCCTTGTTTTTGTTTTGAAAGTAAAACGAGCCTGTTTACCTGGCTGTTTACTTAAGCTGCCTGAGTCACGGCCCAGGAAACGTGTGCGGGCTGGTTCGTCCCCTCGGACGGGTCCCACTTCCCAGGGATGGGCTCGGGGGACACCGTGAGCAATAGCAGCAAATATTCCAGCCTGGTTGTGTTCCTGCGGGGGAATGTGCTGGGGATGACAGGGGAGAAGTGCTGGCATTCCCGGGAAGCCTTTTCCCAGTCCAGCCCTGCTTGTGCTGCTGAGCTCCAGTGGCGTGGGGAGCCTCGGTGGAGGGCAGGACCCGCACCCACAGCTGGGGCAGGAGCTGCTGCTTCGAGCCCCGTCCGAGCTGGTCCCCCTGGGGCATTTGCGCCTCCAGCCCATCCCCGGGCAAGCTATTTTTACATCCTGCTTTTAAAATTCTTTCCAGCGTTGTCGGATTCATCCCAGCAGATGGGTTCATCTGCAGGCAGGGTGCTGCTCCCCATGGGTGGTGAGGTGGCTTTGTGCTTAACACCAAATGGAGGTCACTGCCAGGGCATGTGGCTGCGTTTTTAGAGCGCTCCCCAGCTGGGATCTGGCTTAGATTTTGGGAGAAGAGACCCTGGGCAAGATCCCAGCAGCTTTTTCGAAGGGCTGAGCCTGCAAGGAGCACCTGCTCATCACCAGCGTGGGCTTCCCGACTCCCAGCAGAGCTGCAGAAACCACGGGGGCTGGGACTGGGTATTTTTAAACAACCTTGGCCGGGCAGGCTCAGCCGGAGCGCTGCCTTTTCCTGTTATCTCTTCCTGCAATTTCGGAGTGATTTGGAGACAGCCGTCCCGCAGCTGAGGGCTGTGCGGCTCCCGGCCGCGCTGCCGGTGGGACGCAGCGCTGCCTCGTTTATCACAGCGTGGGATGCTCAGCAAATATCCCAATCCTTGCTCCAGATTGCTCCCAACGCCGCGGTATTTTGGAGGGGGGTCTGGCACGTTATCTATTATAGCCACAAACCCAGATAATAACAGTAATACCATGTGGTGGAGCGCTGTTAATGCAACGAGGCTGTCACTTGTCTCCAAGAATGCTGCGTGTGGCAGCCTGTTCAGAGGAGTCACAACAGGGCTGGCAGCAGCCAGCCCGAGCACAGCCCAGCCAGGATGTTCTGTTCTGCTCAGCTCTGCTCCCTGGCTGGAGCAGCCCCGATGTCCCGGCGTGCTGTGGCTTGCAGGGACACCGAGAGCACGGCCCCAGGGCTCAGGAGTGTCTTGTTTTGGCAGAGATGCTTCCCTGAGCCAGGCTGGGCCTGCGTGCCTCACTGTGTGAGCTCGCTCCCTCCTGAGTCCCTGTGCTGCTCAGAGGGTGGTCTTGCCCAATGGATCCCAAATTTGGGGACCAGTGGATGCTGAATGGATCCCGTGGGTGTGCAGGGGGAGCAGCAGGTGTGTGAGCCCCTGGGCTGCTCACCCCGTGGGATGGGCGGATGCTGCTTCACCTCCACACCTGGGCACAGCTGAGCTCCCAGAGCAGGCAGCATCAGCCTGTAGCCAGAGGCACTGGGTGCTTATCTTTCTCCTCCCTTGTTCCCTTAAAAAAGGTGTTTCAAACGTAAAAGCAATGTGAAGACAGGCACTTACACATCTGGAAATATGTCATGAATGAAATAGGGGTATGAGAGGGTTTCTGTAGGAATTAATCTCTGCTGTATCTGCTTCACAGTGAGCCATAAACTTCTTAAGAACATAAAAATCTCACTTTTTTCCCCCTTGTGCACATACCCAGTGCCTGTTTCCCCCAGCTGTAAACTCTGTGCATGAGCAGAGAGAATGTTCTCTGCACCCACTCTGAGAACAACGCTGAACCTCCCACAAGCCTCAGGAACTCCAGCATTTTCTGCTTATAGTGGATCGGGAAACAGAGAGCTCTGTGGAAGTGAAACATCTTTCTCAAATCATCAGGTTATTTTTATGTGCATCGATACTTTCTCATGTGTTTGTAAATACCTCCCCCATACACGTAGCTTTATCTCAAGGAGTGAAGTAAAAATAGCTGGGGATTGAAAGGGAAGCGGGTGAGGGGGTGGTTGTGTTTTTGGGAAGAATCTCTTTAAGGTTCGGAAACAGCCAAGTCATGGTGATAACAGGATCTGACAAAACCCAGCCTCCCTGGGCCTGGCAGGAATGGTGTTAATGGAAGAGCTCTTAATGACTTTCCCTCTGTTTCCATTTCTCCTCACGGGGCAAGTTTTGAGCAGCTCCAAGGAGCAGGCTCTGTGCCTGCCAGGAATTGCTGCTCAGTGGCTCAGGTGAATGCCCCCCGTCCCAACAGATGCTGGGATGGCACAGAGGGATCCCCTGTCTCTCTGGACTCCTGGCAGTGCCCACTTTGTCCAGCTGCTTTCCCTTGCCAGTTCCTGGCCATGCTTCTTCCCTGCTTCCCTCCTCTGCTAGCTGGGGGAGATAGTGCTTGACCCCAGAGGAGTAGAGGGATGTGCTACAGCTTGATACAGATGATCTGTAGGCTCTTATTTCACTCCCCTCAACCTCCCTGGTAGGAGAGTAGCAAAAGTATTTCTGAGAGCTCAAGCTCTGCAAAGTGGGGAGGAAATTTCCCTAGGGTATGTAAATAAAGGAGGGTTATATCATCTGGCAGAGCTGGTGCCCTGCGTGCCCTGGCTTGGTATCATTCATGGTCATTGCTTTTCTTATTTTTCTGTGATAGCAAAAGGAGGATTAGGAAATACCCCGCTGTAGGAAGCTGCATGGCTGGGTGGTGGCAAGCAGGGGACATGGTGGCTGTCCCAAATGTTTCTGGAGGGACAGGATGCATCCAGCACCCATCACAGCACCAGAGCTCAAACTGCACCAGCTGAACTTTGGCTGGAGCAGAAATAAACCCATCAGGTCTAATAATACCCGGGTGCAGGCAGCTCCAGAGAGCCTCTGCCAGCTGCTGCAGTGTCACGAGTCACCGAGGCACAGCATTGTGCAAAGTCACCGTTCCTGTCCCAGCCATCCGGGTCCCACAGGTCCCCTCTCCCAGCCAGTCCCTCAGGGGCCTCACAGGGGTTAGAGGAACCCAGCTGAGCTCAGGCAACTCCTCCTCCTCCTCATCCACTTTGGGAAAGGGCTGGGAGGATTTCCAAATGCCTCCGCTTGGCAGC
This sequence comes from Thryothorus ludovicianus, assembly GCA_013397245.1. Taxonomy (NCBI): domain Eukaryota; kingdom Metazoa; phylum Chordata; class Aves; order Passeriformes; family Certhiidae; genus Thryothorus; species Thryothorus ludovicianus. The sequence goes on along the minus strand of VZTB01017790.1, from coordinate 1,185,217 downwards.
CAATCCCTGCCATTCCGGTAATGCGCTAGAAGTCAGTCTGGAGAAAGTTCAAGGCTTGTATCCCTATAAACTTTATTTCTGCTCCTCCTCCCTCTGCACAGCATCTCCTGGCTGCTGACAATGCCCAGTCTGGTAATTCCCAGTGATACCAGTGCTGGATGCAGGTGGGAAATGATGTGATGAGAAGGGATGATTCAATTACCAATTTTTCCTGTAAACTTCCCAGCTCCTGTGATGTCCCCACAGTGACCTGACATGGTTGGCACCGGGACTTGGGCATCCCCCACATATCTGTGCTCCTGGTGCTCCTTGCACAAGCCTGTGCAGCAGGCAGGTCACAGGTAATGCCTGGCAAAGGCACGTGGTGTCCAAAGCCCTCTCCAGGGATTGGCAATGTCCCATGAACTTCTTGCTGAGCGAGTTCGTGGCATTCACTGGGGCAGGACAGCACCTTGAGGGACAGTGTGGCCTTTGGTAGCAGAGCATTGCCCTGCTCCGTGTTTCAGTCACAGATTTGCTCTATGCACTGAATGCCAGAGCTTCTCTGGTGGTTGAGACAGGGGCACATCAGACCTTGGCTAAGCCCCCAGGAAGATTTTCACTGGTGGGCTCTCCCCATCAGAGATCTGAGCCACTCCTGCTGCAGCAAAGCTGTTGGCAGCACAAACTGAAGCCATTTGGGTGTTTTTCCCTGCAAAACCCACTTTGCCAGCAGCCCCTCTCCCCTCCTCACCCACGCTGCAGAAGACACTTCTCACTTAAGTGGCGTGTGCCCACCACTCCTCTGAGTCATGTCTGTTAGCAGGGAGCTCATAATTCTTCAGGTTTTTTCAAGTACAAGTGTCTTTGGAAAAGGGCATGAAATGAAGCACGTGACTGAGGTCCCGGTGGTGAGTAATTCCCGTGGCACGCCCGCTCAGCGTTACCCTGCCGAGCTCCCGCAGCCCGGGGGCTGCAAAGGGACCCTCGCAGGGAGGAACAAAGGAAAAGCTGGATTTTGCAAGAGAACAGCTTGAAAGGGGCAGATGGGGGCGGTGGCACAGTGGGGATGGACCCCAGAGTGTCCCCTCTGGGTGCCACATTCCCTGGAGAGCACGTCCCTGTGAGCTGTGCCTTCATCCAAGGCAGGGGTACAGCCCAAAGCTCGGGGTGTAGCAAAACCTAATGCTCGTGCCCAAAACTGGTTAGAAAGCTTTGAGGAGGGGGAGAAATCAGGCAATGATTTGGGTAGGAAGAGAATATAAAGATTATCGAGTTCAACTCCCCCTGCCATGGGCAGGAACACCTGGGGCAGGACTAAACCAGGTTGCTCCAAGCCCTGTCCAAACTGACCTTGGGACACTTCCAGGGACGGGGCATCCACTGCAACCTGAAAGAAATCCCTTTCTGTGGAAGAGCTGGGTTTAGTGGTGGACCTGGCAGGGCTGGATTCATTGTTGGACTCAATCTTTGAGGTCTTTTCCAGCCTGAGTTGATCTGTGATTCTGTGATGTCCTTGTGGCTCTGCCTCTGCATGGCTGTGCAGGCCACCTCCAAAAAACCACTCCAGCTTTGTATGTTCCTTGGGTCCCTGCTGAAAATACAACCCTCGTAGGGACCTTAACAAGGTGAAGCAGTTTTTTCCCCAGCTTTGCTCTCCCCCTGCTCACCTGGAGGGCCCGGGGAGCTGTGGAGCAGGAGCAGCCTGCGAGCGCTGCAACTGAATGGCTGCGGGACGGGGCAGAACTAATTAGAGCCTCTACAAAATGACATCTCTTTCCACAGATGGGAAGCTGCTTCCCCTTTGTCTGCCTCCTTCAGTTAATTAGTTATCTAGGAGGTTGCATTTGCATTCCCCTCTTTGTGAAGTATCCTTTTGTTAACTACTTTTCATATACTTTTATGAAGTCCGCCGCTGAAACAGGCTCATTTATCTCACCAGCGACAGGCTGAGAGGCTTGCCCAGAGCTCTGTGCCAGATGCTGGGTTTGGAAAATAATGTTTGGCTTGTCTGCTGTTTGGAAAGGAGACAGAAGGTGCAGGGCTGTGAGGAGAAAGTCCCAGGCTGCTAAAGCCAAGGGCTGGATCTTGACAACTTCTATAAAAATGTTCAATCTGTTGCTTTTGGGCAGCTTGCAGGAGCCAGGGAGGATGGTGCTGCTGCCAGCCATGGGTTTGGATATCTCCATTGTCACCTGATGGCAGCAGGGTGTGAGTACCCAAATTTCTCAAGATGTATCTGCTGCATCCCTTCTCTAGCACTGCTCTGTGTGTCTCCCCACAGGAGCCCTCTTTTTCCACAGGGAGCTGAGGGATGCCTCAAAGCTCCACACATTTATCCTCTGTTAGCAAAACTGTGAGCAGCAGCATCACAAATCGATCCCTGTTGCTATTGTTAGGAAATGTTTGCAAAAAACAATGTTCCCTCTGTAGCATAAACAATCTATGAAGCCCTGCACCAGTGTGGGGAGGCATGGCTGGGTGGGTTTGGTTGCTCCAAGGCATTTTCCAGGGATCCCATGGGATGTCATGTTGCAAAAAAGGGAATTCTGCCATGAGTTCAGCCACCCCTCCAATCCAGGAGAGGGGTTTTTTTGGCAAGAAACAACCATGCCTTTAAACAGAAACTTTGAAAATGCAGAGCACAGCTCGACTACCTGGGGAGGAAACAAAGCCCAAAATACATAAATCTCTTTATTTTCTGCACCAATGGGTTTGTATTGGCCTGTTAGTTGACGGTCCTGGAGGTATCTGGTGGGATGCAACTATTACACATCCAAACTGTCACAAATGGAACCATCACTCCAAGAGACAAAGGATAATTTATTGAGAAAAGGTGTCATTTAGGTGGAAGGTTGGAAGGAAGAGAGACAGTCACTGGAACTGCCAAAAGAGAATACCAGATCTGCTGATAGGCAGGGAACAGCTTTGAATTTCCAAGGCTGCCCTTGAGGGATAAGAAAATAAAAGCTAAGGACAAAAAAAAAAAAAGTCTTAAATACAGTGACAGCAGAAACCTGAAGGATCACAGTGAGAAATGGGACTTTCTCCTCTAACAATAACAGTGAAAAAGATAGGAATGTAATTTGTAAAGGCTGTTAAATTGTGGCCAAAATTGTAAGCTGGATGGAGAAATGACACAGAAGGAAAAAACGAAACAAATGCAGACCTGTTGTTATTGGAGTATTGCTTGAAAATGGGACTAGAGATGAACAGGGTGGAGGAGAAATGGAGCTGAGGAAGGGACGAGCTGGGAGATCCCACCCAGCTCAGCTCCGTGAACCTCCGCAGGCTGTGGGAGGAAAATAGGGGGAGTGTCTCCAAAAACATAAACCTATAAATCCATCTTTTGGGATATTTCTTGTTTGTTTCTGAATCATACATCCCCTGTGTCTTGGAGTGAGCTCATTTCTGTGGACATGGCACTGAGGAGCCAGGCACAGGCACGTGCTCCTCTCTGAGTTCCAGAGGGAACTCCTGGCCAGGAAAGAGTTTGCAGGGTGGGCTCCCCATGGAAAAATTTTGGGAGAAATGAACTGCAAAGAGCCTGGAGACAGACATGGTGATCTGTGCAAGAGCCTTGCCCCAAGGCTTACAGGCTGCCCTTGGGGTGCAGGTGCCACTGGGATGGGGGACAAAATGCAGGAAGGGAGACCAGGAGGGACAGGGAGTGTCCAGCCTCAGGAGGACACATCCCCTCCATCTCCTCTGGGCCCTTCCAAGCTCCTGGACATCCAAAGCCAAATGGTACTTTGGTTGTTCCAAAGGCATTAAAAACAGACCTGCCAGGGAAGCAGAGGGCACAGTTCCAGTGGGTGACAGCATTGGTGCTCACAGGGCAGGGGTGTGGGATGGCTCCTGGGTGCCCACCCATCCTCTGCAGCTCCTGCATTGACTCACAGCTCCAGAGGGTGCAGCCTCATGTGTCTCAGCTGGGTTCCTCCTCTCCAGCAGCCAGAGCCCCAGCAGGTTCCACCCTGCTGCAGACAAAGCTGAAATCCCAGTTCCAGATGAGATGTCATCATTTGTATTAGGGAATTTGTTGAAACTGGGTCTTTCTCCAATATTTCAGTTGAAATCATTCCTGTATGCCCACGTCCAAAACCAGCAGGTGCTCAGAGGGTCATTGTTACCGAATTGTGACATTTCTCATGGCTGTCTCAAACACTGGGTGTCAGAGTATTTCCTTTCAGCTGGAAACATCTATGATTAAATTGTATCCAATGAGAAAAGTAGCAGAAATTGCATTTCCAGCTCCCCAGTTTAGCAGGTCAGTGGGTGAGCACCTCTGGCCTTGACCACCGCATGTCTGAGAAGTCTTTTCCTGAAAAGAAAAGCAGAGCAGTGCATGAGGTTTGAGGATAAAAATCATCCTGTAGAAAACACAAAGCCAGGGAAGAAAATGAGGTGGGGGGAACCTGCCCTGCTGCAAATGTCCCCAGCTTTCTCCTGCAGCTTCTGGAGCCCCACTGTGGCTCCCCACTTCCCCTCTCTGGTCACATCCCTCTAAATCAAAAGTTCTGATAGCAAAGAAAGGTTGGACAGATTAAAATGCAGGGAAATGATAGCAAGGGTGTTTTTTTCTGAGCTGAGAGGAAAGACAGGGAGGGGGGAGGGAGGAGATGTTTTCAGATACCTTGTCCCTTTAGAGAACTCGCAGGATTCAGATGGTTGGAGTGATCTTGACAGGCTAAAAACCCAATCTGCTAGAAATCATATACCTCAAATAATGTGCTATTGCTGCTGATCGGCCCTGTATTTTAGGGCTGAATAGGTACAGTATTAAATTCATCTCGAGTTTTCATTTGCACCAGTTACAGCCTGTTTGACAAGGTTTGAGTGGAGTTTAAAAGGCTTTTACTGAAAACAGTTTGGGAGGAGGGAGGTGTGGTGGGTTTTCTCAAGGGGGCTGGGGAGGATGGAGTTGCTCTGTCCTGTACACCAAGTTCTCACAAGGGAGAGTAGCCAAGGATTATATTTAATTGAAATACTGATTAATATTGCCCTTCCTGTTATATTCAGGTCTGCTTTAACTACTGGGCTCTCCATCAGAGTTGCTAAGTGATGAAGTTCTCTTGATCTAAAGGCAAAACACATTTATGGCCATGTCCCTTGGCCACAGCTCTGATGTCCCTCAGCTTGAGGCAAGGGGACACTCCAGCTTGACCCTCAGCTAAAAGAAAAGTGAGAAAATCCTTCTCCAGAAGTGACCTTCATGCTTGGAGAAACCAGCAGCTGCCTCCTGGTGTTCCCCTGTGTGGGTTTTGCAGGAGGAACCCCCTTGCAGCTCTGCGCTGGGGGGCACGGGGAGATGTCAGAGCTGATTCCAGCACAGTTCCTGAGTTGGGTTTATTAGTTTCTTCGTTATCTTGGGGGTTCTGCCACAAGGCCCATAAATTCTGCATTCTTTGTGTCCACTATCAGTGGGCATGCATTTCCCCCAAGCTTTGTTAACCTTCCCCTAGACCTGAGATTACTGAAACATGCCAAGCCCTAAACTTAACAAGGCAGTTTCACCAGCTGGTAATTTGGTTATCTTTTTCTAATGGATCAGATTGGTTATTAACTCCTATCTGTTGATTAAGCTTGAAAATATGTAATTACCAAACACCAAAAGCATCCTTTCCTAAGAAAATTTTTACATATTCCACATTTTGCCACAGCCCCATGACCCTTGGCAAGCCTGTGACCACTTGTGCTCATGCATGGCCCCCTTGGCCCCAGGAGGGGATGAGGAAACTTCACCCCAGTCCCTGGAATTTGGGTGGTGGGAGGCCTTTGGCATGAGGGCTGCAGGCAGAGGGGCTGGTGGAGCTAGAAATAGATATAAATATGTTTTATTTGACATAGAAATACAAAGGAGGTGTTCTGGCTGGTCCCCAGGAGTCCTGGCCCCTCAGGATTTGTTTCTATTTTCGAGGGGCTGCTGAGGGGAATGAGACCTCATGTTGTTAATTAGCTGCAGCTCCTTCTGCTGGGCTACCCTTTAGAAAATTAAAAACTCTTGCTTCAGAGTTTGGGCAGCTGCCTGTGTTTTCATAACTGGGAAACAACTGGCTTTAATAACTTAGGGAATTAAAAACACCAAGGCTCCTGTTCTGGAGCAATGCCAGTACCAGATGCATTTAGAATTGTAGACTCAAGGGACCTGTGATAGCAAATGCAGGTGGGAACAGCAAACTCGAGGCACCTGTGGTCCCAGAGCCACCTGGCAACAGCAGAATAAAGGTGCCAGCAGTCACTAAAGCGCTGAATCTTTGGGATTTTGTGCCCATTTAGGGTTTGCTTGGCTCTCCTCAGGAAGAAGGAAAGGTCTTGGCTTGGAGCAGCAAACTTCCATGGGAGCAAATTCTGGGAAAATGATCTTTAGAAGGGAAAAATAAGCCATTCAGAGGTGCTTCAACCACCTGAGAAGACTTACCAGGAGCTTAGAAAATTTCTCCACCAAGAACTAAGTTTTCCTGGTTCCCTTTTAAAGCTGGAGAGGTTTTTTCTTAGAAGTAAGCTCTTGTTTCCAGGGAAAAGAAATCATTATTTCTGCTTAAATAAATTCTTGGAACATTCTTCCATGCCTTCCTGTGGATAATCACAGGAAATGTAGGCTACAATATTTGATGGTGGTACAGAGTGTTTGTAAGTAAAGCAGGACTGTTTTGATGGGTACATTGTGGCTTAGGAATTGGCTTTTTGAAACTGATCTTTGAAGTCCTTAATGAGAGCACTTAGAATGGAGCAGGGACAGCACCAGCCTGAGTGAAAAGGAAAACGTGAGATAAGGAGGATGCACTTAAGGGAGAATAGTCAGGGAAAGGCAGCAAGTCTTGAAAATGGAAGGAAAGGAATTGTAGTGAGGGTTTGAGGGTCAAGAATGGATGGAGAAGCAGGAATGATAAATGCTGGCAGCTGAGGGATGGGTAAACAGCTCAAAAGATGAGCAGAAGAACGGTATAAAAAGTAACACTTTTGCAATACAGTTTAGATAAATTGGGATGGCTTTAGAGATGGTGGATTAACTGTTTTAAGGGTCACTTCAGGTTTGGGTTTGGGTTTCAGGAGGGTGTTGGGGGGTGAGCCAGGACTCTCTCTGATAAAACCCCCACAAACAACAAACTGATGAACTCCTGGTCTCCTCAGTCCTGCAATAGTCACTGATTTTGTGATTCTTGCACTGTCTTGTGTCACTTCCAAGACAGGCTTGTCTCACAAGCCACAGAGACAAGGGCTGTGTCACTGATGTCTCTGTCACTGCCTTGCAGTGCTCTGCTGCTGGCTCTCCTCTCCTCAGTGCTCATGCAGGGAGAGCTGAGGCTCTCTGAGGTGTCTGGGCTGGTTTGTACTGAGCAATTTTCTGTGCAAAAGCAGAATGGAGTCTCTGCAGCCCTCCTGTGCCATCAGGCCCAGCTCCAGACAACATCTACCTTCACCTCATTTTTATATTCCACCTGAAGCATCATCTGGCTGCCTGTGCTCACCCAGTAAGTGTTGCCAGTGTTCTTGTCCCTTAAATTCTAAAACATCTTTTCTGCTGAATATTAGAAGTTATTTTCAAGAATTTTTAACTGCAAATATGCCCTTTTAAATCCTGGTAATCCTGAAAATACTGGTTAATTCAAGGTAATGATTGTTGTTTTGGTATGGAAAAATTATGTCAGGGTTCGATCCTTAAGGGTGCTCTGAAACCCAGCTGGAACTTGGATGTTTAATTTGACCAAATTAAAAATATACAATTAAAATAGAAAATGAACTATGTAGAGTATTAAATGTGTGGTTGTGGCTTATTCTTGAGCTTCGTGCAGCAATCAGAGATGAAAGGTCTTGCCTGCTCTTCCTTTTTGTGCAGAGCATGGCTGAAAGCACTACAGAGCGTTGGAAATCTCAGACTGATGATTCTTTTCCCTTTTACTAAAAGGTTACTGAGTTAAAAAAAAAATGGGGGCAGAAAAAAATAATAATCTGTCCTGTCTTTTGCTTCCTTCCATCCTCCCAGTCTGAGGAAGGCCCAGGGATTTCATGCTGCTCACACATCAGGTCTCACTATTTAGGCTATCAGTGTTCCCTGCAGAAATATTTGTTTGTAATGGTGTTGTTTTTATTTTAGAAATTCTAGAGCAGAAATGTGTTTTTATAGCCCAAGTCTAAAAATAATTTGCCTCACCTGTATTTTTGCTTTTTATTGTTAATTCATTCCATTCCTACCCACACTAAGCAGTCCCCATAATATTTTGAATATCTGAGAAGATTATAGGTACTGGATATGTCTAATTATAGGTGTCTGAGAGCATAACATTCCTGGTGGAAAAATCAGGATCTCTGATTAATGCATTTGCACTCATCTCTGCCTTCTGAGTTAGTGTTTTCTTCAGCCACAAGTGCAGCTGATGATTTGCAGCGATGAATGACAGGAAAATTTGTAAACAACAAGATGATGATAAAATGTGAATTCAACAGGGCTTGAGTATGTTAATATCTGCTGGCAAATGCTACTTTCTAATCTGATATTATTTAAAAAATAGATTTTAAGAGCTAAAACCACTTGAGGGAGTGTGGATGTTTTCACAAAATAATATGGCCATAGGGCATTATATGGAATAATTGCATGTTTAGGAACCTTTTAAATATACTTGATGGCAACAAATATGTTCAGACAAGCTGTATGTTCATGAATGCTTTCTGTATCTTTAAGTAAATGTGGTGTCAGGAAACATAGAGCTGATATTTGAATATTCTCACTGGAAGCTGTTGTTTTGTAGTCTCTGGGGAATGTGGTGGCTCTTGCAGGGAAAACACAAAGCTGGGCCAGCACAGTGGAAGAATTGCATTCCACTGCAACAAACTGGAACAAAATAAACCCTGTCCAACCCACTGGCAGTACCAGTGAAGGAGAGGGGAAGCTCAGGGCGTGTAGCAGTTGTGTTTGTAAAACCAACCAAACAACAGAACCTTCCCCAAAACCCATGAAAAATAAAAATCTTCCAACCCTACAACAAGGAGACCTCTTTTAGCCACCCTGCACAGCAGATTCCAGGCAGAATGGAGTGGCCATTTTTCACAGTGATGTGGATTTTGTGACCCTTGTGACTTTAGATTGCCCACGGGGTGGCTCTTCTCCATCTGCTCCCTGCCCCTCTGTTCTCCAGGAGAACCCTGGGGAGTTGGACAGACCACGTTTTATAACCACAACTGATACCCTAGGCATCTTCCAAGTGGATTTTGGGTTTTTGTATTTTCCAAACCTTGTTGGGAGGGGACTCCCTGCAGGGCTGCCTGGTTCTGTGTTGGGTTAAAGTCAGCTGATGTCACTCCACGTGAGATGGAGCCCTTCAAGCCCCTGTCAGAGATCACTGGAAGTTACTTGGTTCAGTCTGAGGTCTGTTCCCCTCTGCCTCAGAGGTTGGGTGTGCATTGCAGGCACCCCTGATTCATTGAAAGTCGTGGAATGTAGCTCTCCAGACTGCATTTTTGATTTCCTAAGTGTTCAGAACAATGTGTTAAAGGTCTCTCTCTTGTTCTGTAACGTAGCGGCACACGGTGTTGTCAGTCACCTTTTATCACAGCTAGATAGATTCTTCCCCTTAATTGCCATGACAGTTTCATTTGCAAAATCTCTGAGGTGGATTGTTGACTTTTTGCATGGGAAGGAAGGTGGCCTTTCTGACCAAGCACTAAAAACAATCCGAGTCCACAAAATCTTGAGTGTTATTAGTGTCAAAGCCAGCTCTGTACTTGTCATAATATTGTGCTCTGTAATTCCGTGCTTTGGGTAAATGGGTCACTAGATAAGATTGACAACAGCCTCAACAATGAAAGGTTTTAAGCTGGAAACTGGATGAGAAAACAGAGCAATTTCTTTCAAGAGAAATTACACTGATGTTATTTGTTATTGCTGCAGTTAGAGATCTGTCAGTGTTTCCAATTTAAAACCTTGCTTTCTAGCAGACTAAAAACGTGTATTTCCAGGCAGAACTTTTAATGCAAAGGCCTTTTTTCCCTGCCATCCCTCTTGTGTGAAGGTTAGTCATAATTTCTTATTGCTCTGGGAGCAGCAGGAAAACATTGGTGGTGGATGGTCTTCCCATGCTCTTCAAAATGGAGAAACTGGTCTGGCCAGACTACACTGGTGTGGTGACATTCCTAATCCTTCCTAAACTGAGAACCAGGACCTGGTCACTGATCAGCACAGGTCTCCTCCCTGTATCTGGTAAGTGCCTAAGTCATTTAAAAAACAAACAAAAATCACCCCAGCTTCAGACATACCCTGAAACTTCCTGTTTAAAGATCATGAAATTTCAACCAAATGCTTTTGAGGAAGGATCACCCAGTATTTCTTTCCATAAGCTACTCAACTGTCCTTGGAAGTGAAAAGGCACAAAATACTTTCTAGAGTATTTTCCTGTGTTAGCTTTATGAGGTAGATACAAATATGGTGAGATATTAAGATTTAGCCTCTCTGGGGTATTTTTGTAGCTTCCTGACAGGTGAAACTGGGCCCTTCCACATCTTTCCATGGCTTGCTAGAGGTGGAGTCTTCACTGGTAACACTTGAGTATCTTTTTAACAATTTAAAAAATGCATATCAGCAGCATGGAAGAGACAATTTTGATATGCACTTTGTTTGCAAGGGTTAATTTATATTTTATTTAAGGCTGTTTGGTTTTGTTTTGGGTTTTTTTTTCCTGCTGTACTATTTTGCCAGGCTCCTCATGTGACAACCTGTCAGCTCAAGAATTCCAGTGTTAGTATGGGCTGGTGTTTTGGACACAATAAAGGGAACAAGACAAAACAGGGAGTGTACAGGAGAGATTGTAGCAGTGAGAGTCATGCTTTCAGCATCCCCAGCCACCCAAGTTTCTGGTTTGTCCTTGTGCTCTTCTGATGAAGAGCTGGCAATGAAGAAAGAGAACTTGGGCAAAATTGTGTGGGTTTTATTTTTTTCTTTGGAGCTCTGACTGCTGCATGTGGCCTCCACATGGACCAATGTGAAAAGTAAAAGCATCTGCAAAACAGGTTTGGTTTTGGCCCACAACTGTCTCATGGCTTGCACAATCTTGCAGAGCATGAACAAAATAAATTTCCTGAGTGCAAGAAAAGTCAGTAGTTGGAAAACTGCCCTTTGTGAATTGTCTGGAGTTTCCCACCTTGCTACTGCCTAAACCTGTTAGTGATGGAGAGTTTGGAGTATGTAAAACAAAACCAGCAGCTGCAAGCATGCTGGCACTGTGTGGGGTTCCAAATTCAGGCTTGGTGGTGTCACAGTGAAGGAAAGATTGAACAGCAGTGAAAGGGTGCATGGTTTGGTGCCTCTGAGGGAGCTGGAATGTCAGAAAGACTTTGTCACGGTGTGTGATGCCTGCCTCTGAAAGCTCTGCCATGCAGAGGGGACACAGGTATGCCTGACTTAGGTTTCCATGGAGATTTCTTGTCCCTCATTACCATAGGTGGATTTTGCAGAGAGTTTTGCTTTGCCTAACCTTCTCTAGTTTCCTTTTCTGTTTTGTTTCGTTTTGTTTTGAGAGGGGGCAAAAGGATGCTGTGGTTTTTCTTATTGTTTGGGGTTTGTTTCTTTGGGTTTGGTGCGGGTTTTTTTCTCTTTTGGTGTTAACAAGTTGTGAGCTGTTTGGTTTTTTTCTTTTTTGGAGTGAAGGGAGAGGGAAGCTCTTCTGCTCAGTGTTTGTGGGCAGAACAAGCTGTGGAGTTGCCCCAATGGCATTTCCTTCAAGCTCCATCCATAACTTGTGTGCCAGCTGGTAACCCCAGGCAGGACAGGATTCACACCCAGTCTCTTTTTGAGGTGATGTCTCTGCTTCACTTCTCACGATGAAAGCTGATGTGCACTTCCACCTCTCAGCAAGCCTGGAACCCTGGCTGTACATTCTTGACAGGGAATGTGGTTTCCAGCAAACAGAATGGGTTCCTCAAGTGTTATTTTTGACTGTCTCCTGATGCCTTTAACTGTATTAGCAAGGGTAACACTACGCTCCTTGTCCTTTTTTAAAGCAGCCAAAGATGAGTTTCTTGTTGCAGAAGATGAACTAGGAGGGTTTTTTTGGTTTTTTTTAATAAACAGTCTAATGGCCTGGGCTCCCTCTCCTACATGATTTCCTTCTCCCCCATCCAAGGAGGCACTGACCCACCAGCCATTTGCAATGTAACCACAAAGTGCAGTCGTATTTCTGCTTTCATGGCTGTTATTGAATTTTAGCAAGCCTGAGGCATGAGGGGGTTTTAGGAAGTGGTGACCACGCAGAGGTGGATAATTTGGCTGTGCAGTAAATTTGTCTTTAGGTGAGAGAGCTGGTGGTCTGCAGCAGATTGGTTTGTGACAGTTGGTAAGAGGAGGAGTGGAATGAAAGATAAACAGAAGCTCTGAAGTGAGATGGTTGTAGGACTGGAAGAGAGATAATAATGCAAGAATAAAAGTTCAATTTTAAATATATGTCATCAAAATTGGATACATGTTCAAGTTTCAATGGCAGAGAGCTTTCTGTCTCTTTCAACAAATATTACATTAGTCTGTTAGACTGTACACTGGCTAATGTTGATTTTATTAATTAAGCTCATTTGATAGCCTGAATCATAAATGTATTTCTTCTAACTTGGGCTTAATTTTTGAAAAGCCTTAATAAAAAATTAGAAAGTGTCAGTGACACCATATCTGAGGAACTAAAATTCTTATTTGCACATGTGCATGAACAAAATGGGGAAATATGACATCATACTGCAGTAATTCTAATAAGAGAATAACAACACTGACAGCCAAGAATCTGAGATTACTTAGCAGCCATAGTGAAGCTGGTGGTGCAGAATTTCTGTATTTTATCTTTTATTCTGAGCTGTGATCTACTCTGCCACTGTAGTCAGCCTGGATCAGAAATTCTAGACTGTTTTAGAAGAGCAGCAGTCCTTCAGTGCTGAAGGAGTTGATTCTGTTACTGTTAGCCATAACATTGAAGCACTCATGTACTGAGAGTTTTGTTGAAATGTTTTTCTTTATGGCCTTCTGAGACTAAAAGTCATTGCCTTTCTTGTACTTTCACACAAAATGACTTAGAAAAGTGAATTTTCTTTAGGTAATTGCATATGGAAAGGGCAAAACTGGTATTATAGAAAAAAAAGCCCTGTGATCCTGAGCTCTTGGCTTTTCCTGCAAGTGTTTTGCTTTGTCTTTTAGAGTGTGAAACAAAAATGGTGATAAAAATCATACTGAAGATGGGGCTCATGCTTATGGAACTATGGTTTTAAGAATGGAACTTTTTTATTTGGTTAAGAGTGTTAGTTTTACTGTCTAACATGAATATTAAATGCAAGGTGGTACTCCTGACCTGAGCCTAATGAGGTGAAAATGTTATGTTCTATGAAAATGAAGGGTTTATGATCACCAAATTAGTCTGACATATCTGTGAAACAGCAGCTACCCAGGAAGGACCACACAATACCCACACCATTAAAGCTCAAAACAATCTAATCAATTCCAAAAGTTCAATTTCTGTTCCTAAAGGCTGCTTCCATAATGAATTAAGGGAGGCATATCAAATGTAATAATGCATTGTTATGAAGGTTTCAGTAAACTTGCCAAATGTCAGGCTGCTGGTCCAGTCATGGTGCATTAACTGCTGTGATTAAAGCTGAGCTGTCCTCAGAGCTCACCTGGCTTTGGGAATTGAGCTGCAACATCCTGCCTGGGGCAGCAGGGAAGTGCACTCCAAAGGTTACACTGAGCAGTGAATATTCCAAATATGAGATTTCTAACAGGTTTAGTGCCTGTTTCTCTGAAAAGCAGCATACAAATTCTTTGGGGTTTGGATAATGAAGGCTATAACTATTCCCTGTATTTGGAGAACCTGCTGCTCCCCCAGTTGCAGTGTGGCAGCCAAAAATGACTTTTGGTAACTGTAAACACTGCATGGAATGGCTGTTTTTGGGTGAGAATGGGGAAAAACCCTTTCATACTTGACTGGAAGTTCTGTGTTAGAAATAAATGGTAGTTCCTGTGTCTGAGTAGGCTCAGTTCAGAACTTGTACTGAACAGTAAGGTTAACACTTGGTAATTTATGGATGAGGTTCTGGTTCCTTTGTGTCACTCAGCACAAAGGAATGTTAATGCTGATCTTACCAGACACTGGTGGATTTCTCTAATGTCATGTTCAGTAGAATTATGTCTGGAATGAATGTGTGCTTAGGAAAATGTTTCAGGAGGGAAAGCTGAGCTCTTTTGCATACACAGAACTTAAGAAACTGCTCTGTGTTCACTAGAAGGAAATGATAATTGTTTAATTAGGGGCAGGGGAATGTGCTCAACGTGGAGATTTTTATATTCCAAGAAAAATAATCAGAACTGATAGAGAAATGCAGGGCTAGATTTGTAGATAGAGGTTGGGTTGTGATATTTTCTAGGAAGAATCATATATTCATAGATCATTTTTGCCCCACATGCCAAAAGCACCTTGCAGGCTGAATGTAGAGGTCACCTCAGCCATCCCTGGTTAACTGTGGCCAACAGAGCAAAGCAAAGCTACCTGAGAGGGCAGGGTAGAAAATGATGAAGAATGATGGATCCAGCTGAAAAGGAGAGGTGAGATTCAGTGAGCAGACAGCAGCTGAAGCAAATTGAAGTTTGGCCAGGACACCTTGCTAATTCCCTCCAAACACTGCATGGTAGATGAGGAATCATTCCCCTCCTAAAGAAAATGAGTTTCAGGGTAACTTGCTGCCCATGCAAGAACTTTGAAACCAGCTCTTGGATTGGAATATTTCCTTGTGCAGGCAAAGTGAATGAAGGCATTCAGGAGTGACAGGGAAAGCATAATAATTAAATCTTGAGTTTGACTTGCTGAGGAAAAGCCATTTGTGTACAATCAAGTGGGTGGTGTTTTGCTTTCCTTGAGACTGCAAAATGAAGTGCAACAGCAAATGGTGGAAGGCAGCACTTTCCCTGGATAGATGGTTTCTCATAATTCATGAAATGTTTATAGAAAATGCCTTGCATGCACGGCAGCAGCAGGGGAAGGATTGTGAACAGGGAGAGGAGGACACAATGGAATGTCACTCCCTTCCCCGTAGTATAATGTGACCTTTCCATTAAATTAACATTATGCTGTTTGCACAGAAGGAGAGCTAAGATAGGAAGTATTTTTAGGGGGCAATAGTCAAGTTAATTAGGCAGCTGTAACTTACTCTGTACATTAAGAGCTCAAATGCAGGGTATGGGGAATGGGGGTTTAATGTTTCTTTGCATTCCATCTGTTTTGAAGGAGCTGCTTTGTGTCGATTGTGAAATCTGGGCTGTGAGGTTGTTCCAAGTAGTGTAGCCTGGACCTGTTTTTTCCGGTGTGTTAAGAGGGAGGTTTTGACTTTAATTCCTCAATGACTTGCTGCTAAAAGGTTTAGGCATCCTGTCTGCTAATCTAATGGGCAGAAAGGACAGATTCCACAATCCTTCTTGGTGTGGAGGGCTGAGATATTTCATATGCCTGTCTATCAACCTCAGAGCAGTAATCGTGGAGTAAGGCACAGCTCTCCAAGAGAAATACTGATAGATTTTGGTCTGTGAGCATTTCACTTCATTCACACCTATTCAATTTCATTTAAGGGTCAAAAGATGCTTCATAAAGCTGATATGACATATTTAAATTCATAATGGTTCATTCATTCAAATCTTCCCTTTTGAAGAATGACTCTGACTTTTTCCTAAGTCTCCTTACTCATAAAAGGCACATTCTAGCTGTGTTACATCAGGCTGCAGATAACAACCCATGTGTTTGAAATAAAGAGATTGTAAAGCTGTTAGGGTTATTTGTAATATTTTCTCTTCTGCAATTAAAGTCAGGTTGCAGCAGGCTCCAGAACCCACTGAAGCCAATGATGGTCACTGTGTGCTCTCTGCTGTGTCTTTGGCCTTGAGCCAAGGCCTGTGGCACTGCTGGGAGGGTGAAATCATATCATTCTTCATCCGTTAGAGCAGCCCTTGGACTGCAGTCCTTCAGTCTGAAGTGTATTTACTTCAATAGTTTTGGCCTCGGAGGCTCATTTCTCCCCTGCAGGTACAGCAGTGATCAGAGAGCCTCATTTGTCTGCCATGCTGAGAATCCTCATCTGTCCAGGTGGCACCATTTAGTCCCAGTGTTTGTCAGCATTTCCTTCCCAGTGCTTCAGGAATCCAGTGGTTTGGAGTTCTGCTCTCAGTTGATTCCTCCCTCTCTCCCAAAGCTGTTGTACTTGTACCCCTTGAACCTGATAATTCCCAGTTCATATAGAGGAAGATTTACAACTTTATTAGATAACAATTGATCCTCAGGGCTCACTGTTTGCCTTGCTTTTTGGGGAGCTATTTAATATAAGAATAAAAGAAGTTATCTGGCACCTAGGGCCTAAAACTAAACAACAAACTTTTACCTTTATGATGGGGGAGTTAACAGCAGGAAGTCAACTCTGTCCTGTCTGACTCTGTTAGAATAAGACTTTTACACATGATTGTTGGTTGAATTGTGGGAAAATTTAACTTGTGTATTTGTGGGCTAGCAGTCACCTCCTACCTGGGTACAGAGGAATAGGAACCAGGAAAGGACCAGAGGTTGCTCACTGAGAGCTCTTGGATCAGCACCTTCTTGCAGGTCCACTGGCTGGTGAAGAATGGTGTGACTGCCTTTGGTTCATGATGGCCAAGCATGACAACCTGAAGCCACAGCCCAGTGTCAGTTTGCTAATGACAAAGATTTTTTGCTGAAAACATGCTGAAATAGAGGGTTTGTGATCCACCTGCAGCATAGTGACAGCTGAATTTAACAAGTGTTTATATTCCCTTCCTAAATGACTTCCAAAGCCAGTATTTGCTGCTCTATTTGGTGTTGATCAGTTCAGCCAGAGCAAGAAATATTTATGGCTTTCATGCAGTGCACTTATCACATTAACAAGATAATTAACACTCTATAGCAACTGTCATGTAATTAAACCCCAAACATATTCTAGTCCAATTCCATTGTGATGGAACTGATGTGCTTTTCCAGTAGGCAGAGAGTTGAAATAAAGGATCTGTTTTTCCACTCACGTAGGACCAACACAGTATTAGCTTAGAGCATATGGCTAAAATATTCTGTCCTTTATGCTGCTTTTCTTTGTTGATACTTTGCCTTGGGTAGGGTTATGTATTTCTGTGCTCAAGAAATTGAGAGCTTTTGTGCTGTAAGAGGAGATATTTAATTTTGCTGTCAACACCTGCAGCAGGTGATAGGTTATCTACAGATATCTACCACGCACTGCTTCCATTTTTATTTCTTACTAGGTTACCCTGAAATGTTAGAAATTAATTCCTGGAGTCAGTGTCAGCTAAAGTGACAGTGGATCAAAGCTGTGAGACAAATTGCTCATCACAGTTCAGGGAGCTGACTCCTCTGTGCAGGCAGCTGTACATCACTGGAGGCTCCTCATCCCCCCCAAGCTCTGCTCCACAACTGCTGCCATTGCTGGGGAAGCTCAGAGGTGGATTTCTGTAAAATAAGCTCATTCTAAACACCCATCAGAGGCGTTGCTGCACCTTGGAATTATTTGTTTGGTTGGGTTTGTTTCTTCTCACCCTGTTTAGAGCCTGTGTCACTATGCAACAGCCTGAATTATATAAACAATGATGTTAATCCATGAAAAATGAGAAATTAAACCTTGGCAGGATCCTAGTGATCCCTGTCCAGGTTCATCAGATGAAAGATCTAGTTGTTTGGGTTTTTTTTTTACTTTTTCTAAAAGCACAGATGCACAAAATTCATTTAGCTTTGTTGTCTGACAGTCAGAAATCACTCTTGCTGATAGTGAGCTCGCTTCATCTCTTAGTGAAAGCATGCAAAAACATTAAAAAAAAACCCAAACCAACCCCCTAAAAACCTTTTCCAAACAGTCACTTTGCTGTTTCCATTAGCTCATCAGGAATGTTCGAATCCTTCCCTTTTGAGAAGCTGCTCTCAGTGAAATATTGTGTATGTAATTTTTTCCCTTCAGGTATTTCCACTTTGAGCTGTTCTCGTAAATTAATGTTCGTTTTGATTATCTGTGTGAGATCTGGGTTGGTGTGTGGTGAGTCAGAGCAAGTTTGCTCTGTGAGCTGGAGGCTCCCAGCACCCCTGGCTTGTCAGAGAAAGTGGAGAGAATGCAATTCTTTGTGCCTTGGCTCTGAGGTCAGCTGGGAGACACCGCTGCTCCAAAACAGTGATTTAACGGCAGCGTGACATCCAGCCTTAAAACCAACGGGACACAAACTAGGAAATGAAAACAAAGGCAATGCTCACAGAGAATGGGCCGCAGATGCAAGGCAGGCTGTGTGTGCAGCTGGCAGGGCCATCACAAATGCTGCTCAAAATAGCTGCCCTTCAGAAAGGCAAGCTTGATTGGGGCTCATTCCCTTATTTACGTGTCAGACCTTTAGCAGTTCAGACTGAGCATCGCTTGTGAGGAGTGCAGGGTAGTACCTAAATATTAATATTTTTGAAAGTCACAGTTAGGGCTTTGTTTGCTGTAAACCAAACAAATCTAGGCCAGAATGTTAACGAATATAAACTGATGTCCATCTGATGTGTGCGTGAATGCTAAAATTCTAATCTAAATTACAAACACATAATAAAGAGAGGTCATTTTGAGTTCTGCATGCTACATTTAAATTGTGTTCTGTGTGCTACATTTAAAGCACATTCTGTATGCCCAGCTGTAAAGGGTGATTTGGAGTTTGTATCAGGATTAAAGGATGCTCTGTAATCTTGCATAAAACGTAACCACTAAGATCTTTTTCTTGACATGTTCATCTGTCTCATGTTTACTGTGGATGCAGTTGGTGCCAGCCAGTCTTTGGATACACACTCGTTCTGGTGTTGCAATATGGATCATATTCATCCCTGTCAAAATACATATTCAATCAGGATTTTTATTCCAGCACAGAATTTGACCCTTTGACAAAAATATGCTCGAGTGAAACTAAACAGTGGCTCAGGATTTGTTTATCTTTTTGTTTGCAAACTCTCTATTTTCAATTTACTTAGAGAATGCAAATATTTCTCTACAAAGTGTTATTGGAAAAATGTCGTAAGAAATATTTAAGCATTTTAATATTCTTAGTCTTTAACTTGCATCCCAAAATGTACATTTGTTTTAAGGAGGCAACAGGAGTGGATGCCTGGAAAAGTAACAGTGGAACCATCAGTCCCGTATTGTGATGTGCATGTGGTGAAAAGATGACTTTTTTAGGGCTGGCAGATGCACTCACTTTACAGGTCATTAAATTTCTCATTATACAAACTCAATCATCTGAGTTTTTGAAATAGGTTTAGAATCTCAAAAAGATTAGACAGTGTGAAAAATAAATGTAGAAGTTGAAGTTTTGATAGACAGAACATAATTTGATAAATTCCATAATGATCCTATTACATTATTCCTGTTGTCTAACTTCTCCATATGGAGGATTGCAGTGTGACCTTAGGTATATCACTGCATGCAGAGTAACACCAAACAAATTTTGTATTTGCCAATCTGCTGAGAGATTCTGATTCATCTGCCTGTGTTCTTCAAGGAGAGAATCTGTAATTTGTGCATCAGGATATTGTCTATCTGGGTGTGATGAGAAAACTGCATCCTTTTAAAAGGATGTGTGGTCTGCTTACAGGGCTGGGTCTGCACCCCAGCTCCTTCCAGAGGTGAATTTAACCATAATTAGTTGTTCATAATACCAATAGCTTTTCTGCCCCTAAGCCAACTAAAAAAAACTTTTCTTTGGATCAAGGGAGTTTTGAGACCTGGGTTTGAAATAATGTCTGTTACAAAGCACAGCCAGCTCTTTCTTCTGTGTGAATCTGTCATACTTGGCCAGCTGTTGTTTGAGACAGTTATTCCAGGAAGCCTGTCATTGTATCTTTTTAATATGTTTGTCTTTGTTGTTGGGGGTTACAATCATTTTTAGTTCTTATGAAAAATGCTCATTTCTGTTTGCAGAATGAGTTTTTCTATTTATGGACAAAACCAGAGGGGTGGTTCATGGTTGCTCCCAGGACCTCTCAGGGAATGCTTTTCTGTGGGAATGGGCTCAGTGATGACAATGGCTTTGGCCAGAAATCCATTTACTCGCTGAGAGGGATACAGCAGCTTACAGGAAAAAGGACTCCAAAGCCCCTTTCTTTCACCTCAGGCTACATGGCATGTCTCACTGCATTGTCTGCATTGTGTTGGCACTTGGAGATTTTTTTTTTTCCCATTGTATGTCTGACAGTGAAATAGGAAGTAGTTCATCTTTCTGAGGGGTTTTTTTTCTGGGCCAAGGATGGTACTTGTAGAAGTTATCTCTGTTTCACTGAAAAATTAATAACGTTTTAGGCATGTCTGCACTTTAGTGAGACCTATGCAGAAACTGTGAGATGCATACTCCTAGGGGAAAAAAATGTCTTGTAATATCAAATTTTCAATTATTTTGAGATTCTGGCTAATGTATCTGTGGTTTTGGACAATAAAGATGTTCCATTTGCAGGTTTGATTCCTGTGTGAAGGACCTGTAAAAGCTGGTGCTTAGTTACAGGCCAGCTTGATGCTACTTTGTTGGTGCTGTAAAATTTAGTTTCTGCTAGAATTTCATCTCGCAGCTGTACTGTGAAGGGATAAAGCAGATGATTACTGTCAGACACCTTGTGAGGAGCTGGTGAACAGATCAGCTGAGCCAGCCATCCCAGCATGTGTGCTGTGAATGTAGATGCAGGATTCTGGAGATGGGAAATGACCACTCTGCTTTCTTCCAAGAAAAAAATCCAAGCAAAGGTCACATCAGAGTGAAATTTCATTTACTCAGCCCAAAAAATGAACACATTTTCTTGCTCACATGTAGGTGCCAAGACTTTTAAAGACACTGAAACGCTGAAGATCTGAAGGTCCCTGAGGAGCTGCGATAAGAAAGAGAAAAAGGCAGAGGGCGAGGTGTCGACAGCGCATCTGAAATCTGCTTTAACCCCAGTGCCCGGCAGCCACACGAAGAACAGCTGTGGAATGTTAAACTAAAACGTGGTTGAGGAGAGAGGAGGAGGTTCAGCAATTTGCCTCCTCACACGTCCCTCGGTGACAGTGACAAATGCTGGAACATTCAGCCAGGCTGTGTGAGGGGATCCTTGGCTTCCATGCCGAGATGGAGGGTTTGGGTTCACTGCCCTGCTTGGAATAGCTGGGACAAGGCATTTGTCCTGTTCCACCCTGACTGTGGAGCAAGACAAAGGATAATGTCAGGCTGCTGCTGTGAGGATTAATGTCATAAAGGTGCTCAACTGCTAAACTACTGCGGGACTGGGGACCATGTATTGTTAATTAATCATTAAAGGCAGGCTGGGAGTTTTCAGTGCTGCTGGATGCCCCTGCAGCCCCTCCATCTGTGCCTCGCCAGAGGACTCTGTCCCATCCAGCCCTGCTTACACACACAACCTCTGGGTGTGAGTATTCCTGCTCAGGCCTGGGAATGAAGCCAAGGGAGAGGTAAGATCTTGCTCTGGTTAATTAACACACTGACAAGAGTAAGTGCTTGCCTTAAACAGTTAAGAATTCCTACACTGGTGTTTAGTACATAAAAGCCAGCACGGGAGAAGTAATGGAGATTCTGGAGGAAACGAGAGGTCTTGAGGATCCTTCTTTCTGATTCCTGAGTAATGACAGGGTATTTTGGGAGTGGACAACATAATAAACCATTAACAGTCTTCACAGCTGAGAAGAGTGGGAAATGGCCAAAAACAACCATTAACTTCGGCATGTACTGTTTGTGTATTGAGCTAATACCCTTCACACTTTTCTTTCTCTTTTTATCTTTTGCTTTTTTTTTTTTTTAACTTTGTAAGAGAAGTGCTCTGATTGTCCTTACCACAGCTGTGTTTTAGTTTTGTGTTACTTTTCAACTTTGGTGTTCTTAGTCCTCTACCAGGTGGCAGCCATCATGCTCTTTATTCCATGCTTCTTATTGATTTGGTCAAAAGTAATTAAAGAGATAATTTGTTCTCAATTACATTTCCTTGAATTTCCTGAGGCTGGAAACTGCTCTCCAGCTGTGTCTTCCCCCAATTCTTTTTCAAATTAACTTTGCTCTCACTCTGAAATAAAACAGAATAACATGTTCTTTTTTTGTTTGCTGCTTTTGGATTGAAAAGAGAGTCTGTGCTGTAGCAGATATCGATCTGATAATTTTATTAGGTACTCCTGCCTTGGTTCATGAACTCTCATGTTTTTAGCATAACATTGCAATAAGAAATCCTGTGTTAGACTAGCAGAAGTAAGAAACCAATTTTTAAAAAGATGTTTATGGATGTCTGAGAGTCCTTTGTGCCTGAAGGGTTCTTTTCAGCACTTTTGTAATCTATTTTGAACTTAATAGCAAGGGGGAAGTGAGCAGTATTATGGTGCAGATGGGTTTTCTTTTTTCTGTTTAGCAGTGATTGCATTAATTTCAAGTAGAATGGATTTTTAGCAATTGAAAATGGCTTGGGGACATTTGGTATTCTGGGAGATTTGGCGAAAACATTTGTAATTTTGACTTAAGTAGGGAGAAGACATCTAGAAAACATCAGCTAAGGCTGACCAACATTGTCATTGCCAGTAAGCAACCAAAAATGTGCATAAAGGGCTTTGGGAGGGTTGCAAATATCTAATTACAGGCACAAAATCCAAAGTCCATAAATGACAGAAACAGAAGACAAAGATAGGTGGTATAGAGAGATGTCATATCTAAGTGGAAACCTTTTCTTTTCTTCCTCATTTGTACTGACTTCCAGGGACACATTTTAAAATTGTTAAATCATCAGAATGAAAAGAGTTTACAAAGACTATAAAGATGGCAGATCAAATTGTGTAGTTGCTTAAAGGATTCGAAGTTACTGTGGGGTAAATGCACTGATGGCAATAATATTGCAACCGTGATTAATTTGATCCAATTATTTTACAAAACTTACCAACCTTGCCAGAATTAGTAGATAATCCTTGGAGACAAGAAAATAAAAAGATGATTTCTCACAGGAGTATGCATAATGGAAGCAAATGGATGGAATAAACAATACCAAGCTATTCAAGATGGTTTTGTTATGAAAATAGGGGATTTTTTTCTGTACAGGTGCTTTCCATCACCATAATATTAGAATGCTTTGTGGATGCTTATGGAAGGGAAGTTTTTTATTTCCCATTCCAGGCATAGGAAATGGAGGCACGACAAGCAGTGGAATTCATTGCAGTCAAAAAAAGGCCTCTGCTAGCTGGGATAAGCTGCTAAATGTTTTATTTAGGGTGTCAGAGGAAATTCCTGACAGAGGTGAAATTGAATCTATTTACTCTGAGTTTCCTCCTCACACTCTCACTAGCAAGCAACCTTTGTCTGACTCCTGAGCTGTCTCCTTCCATTTGGCTGATGTGTCTCCACTGACAGTAACGTGTTCATTGGAGTGCAGAGGGACACCCAACAGGACTGGGGCTGCCTTGCTCATTAAAAGTGCCACGGAAAAGCAGCAGGATGAGGCCGCTCTCCGTGGGAGCCGGCACCTCTCCCACCAGAGCAGAGCTCTCACCAAGTGCTCCCCTTGGCAACTGAGCTGCAAAGTGCTTTGCATTATTGATATGGCACAGCACAGCCTTAGCAAATCAGGTGTCTTGTCTTTGTTGCAGATTTTGTTGGGGCTTTTTTTTTCCTAAGCACTAAAAGAGTGTTGCTCTGAAAGAAATCTAAATTTTCTGCAGTCTATTCCTTGTCACGTCTTTTGTCTTGGAGCCTCTTGTGTTTAATTGAAAATTCTCTTTTGGTCCTGATGTCTGTTCTGTGTTCCCACTTTCTAGAGAGAGGGCAGGATGGGTCAGTATTGAGTAGCTGCAATAAAAGAGGAAATAGGGGGAAAAAAATTCCTGAGTGCTTGGCTAGAATGTTGTCTTTAAAATTTAACATTTAGAATCCTGCCTGCAGAGCTGCAGCAGCCATCTCTGTATGTGGTGCTCCACAAAAGCTGCCTAAACATTTTCATAAAATCAAAAAAGTTTTTTTCTTAGGTCGATCTTGCACTTGGATGACTAAATGTTGGCTTGTGATGAGGCTGTGCTGATTTATTTCCATCAAAACACATTCAGTTTCCAAATGTTATCATAATACTCCTGGTTGAGTGATATATTATCAGGAAGAAGAGTGCAATAGGTGTGTCAATCTGCTAGCTCTGACACAACATAT
The DNA here is from genome assembly GCA_013397245.1 of Thryothorus ludovicianus. Classification (NCBI taxonomy): domain Eukaryota; kingdom Metazoa; phylum Chordata; class Aves; order Passeriformes; family Certhiidae; genus Thryothorus; species Thryothorus ludovicianus. Next base: position 1,161,051 of record VZTB01017790.1, on the reverse strand, counting down.
AAACTTAATGAGTTACCCAGAATGAAAAAACTTCATTAATTCAGAGGAAACGGGTTCTTTCACCCAGCTTAAACAAACAAACAAAAAAATTGGAAAAATCTCACAACTTACAGAATGACATCTGCAAAAGTGGCAGGTGCGTGACACGGGGAATACTGTTAATAAAAGCATGGATTTGTCAGAATTGAGCAATTTTTAACCTCCAAAATCATCTAGAAGAGAAAGTGGAACAGTTTGGGCATTGTTAGGGTGAAATCTAGAGTATACAGAAGAGAGGTTTGACCGGAAGAAATAATTTTTTTTTTGGAAGCTAAAATTCTTCAGGACCCTGCAATTTTCTTTCTGGATGTGAGGAGATGCTGGGAAAAGTTGTCTAAGGCGGGCAGCAGCAATGCCAAATACTTCCACTTTCTCTTCTAGATAATTCTGGAGGTTAAATTTTTTTTTAATTTATTGTTTCTTACATATGGAGTTGTACGAGTTGTTTGTTGTTGTTTTTTTTTACGTCAGGAAATGATCATTGAAACAGGCTTAAAGCAAATGAGATGAGCTATAATGAAAGTCTTCTTAAGCTGAAAACACTTAAAAAAAAAAAGCCCCACCAACACCCAAGCTGCAAAGACTGTTCAGATTGTCAAGATAATGTATTGCTGAGTTTAACAAATGAGCCACGTTTCCTGGTTTTATAACTGCACGGCAAATTAAAAAGCGAGTTCTACTGTTCTATAATTACGTCCCGTTTCAGGCCCGGATTGCACCTTTACATATCGCTGTAATGACAGAAAATGCTGCAGAAAAAGGACATTTTCCCGTCTGTTCCCGAGAGGAAGGGGCTGGAATCGCCCTCAGCGCCTGAGGGGCGGGCACGGAGCGATCGCGCCCTGAGCAAGGCCGGGGCGGCCACCGCTCTTCCCCGTTCCCCTGGCAGAGCTCGCTGCCCAGAGGCAGGTGAAAAAGGGAATATTGCACCTCAGAGAACAAATTTTCAATCTCTGCGGCGTTAAACGCTTTAAATGATTGCGGTGAAATGTCCGCAGCCCGTGCCCGCGGTCACCGCGCCGGCGCTTTCCCGCCATTGACACCTGAGGGCTCCGGTCCCGCCCGCCCTTCTGCCCCTCAGCGGGCAGCGAGCCTAAAAAACTCTTAATTTGTTTTAATTGTGTCATCGGGGGAGAGCAAATAGTACCTGGCAACACTCAGCTGCTTCTGAAAAACAAAACCAAGTGAGTGTCGTGGACAAAACAGACTGGAAATTCCCTGTTGATGGCATATCCAAGTCAGGTTTCTTCTGGTATTTTCTTTAAATACAATGTCTGTAATTAAAAAAAAAAAAACAACAAACCAACAGAATAGCAAGTTCTGTCAGTGTCACTGTGTTCCATGCTGTTCCTGTGGCAGAGGTGATGAGAAAGCTGGCACAAGTTCATGGATTTTGAGGGAGTTGGTATATTTTATATTTTGTGCTGTGGGATGGTGCTGAGGAGGTGGTGCTCAAGATTACAGCCATGCCAGGGAAGACAGCCTTAAGGAAATGGTAACTGAAAAGGAGAAAAAAAGATCAAAGGGTGTTCAAATACTTAGAATTTATTGGATTTTTCACTGATCTTTCAAAAGCCATGTCCTCTGATACAAGTTGAATATTGCCCAAAATACGAAAACTTCAGTTTTTAAAACCAATTTGCTTCTGAAGCAACTTCTTTGAAGATGTTCCACCTGCAAAGTCTGTTCCATCCATCTGGCACCTTGCTACCTGCAAGAGTACTGTGAAATTTAGAAGGGCTTATCAGAAGAAATAATTATCTGTCTTTTAGCATTATTTATTGATAGATCAGTTGTCTCTTGAGTATACAGGAGTGAAATTACAAATATTTAAGGTTTTATGCTTGAAAGAATTTTTTTTTTTCAAGTATTTTGTCTGGTAACTCCTTTGTCAAATCCAGTCTACTTTTGAAAGCCTGTTTCCACAGATGAAGATATTTAATATTCTAAACTGCTTTTTATTACAAATTGTTACAATAAATAACTTTGATCCCTAGGAAAAAATATGTCAAATAGTGACTACTAAATTTATGTAATGAATAATATTTAATTTTTATTTTTCTTACAGTTCAGTGTAGGAGACTCTCAATGCTGAATGCATCCAGTAATCTCTGGTTAGCATTTCCAGGATGTGAAGACTGGGTGCCCAAGTTACTGCTCCTTACATTTTGAACCTTTCTTCTGCTGAAATCTTAGATAGGAACATGAATTTTTTTAAGAGTTTTATGCCTTCTTAAGTCAAGATCCCAAAAAGCAAAATGTTCCCCTCCAATTTTTTAAGTACTTGAAAACGTTGTTGGGATTTGCTCTGCTGTGCAAAAGCTACACAGAGCAGAGCAAGTGTGCCAGCCACAGCTCTGCTGGGCCCCCTTTTTTGTGCATTTTCTCTCTCTCAAGTACATGGACACAAATTCTGAGGGCCTGGAGCTTTGGATTGCTTGGAATCAGTGAATGAGCCCTTTGATCTAAAACTTGTGCAGGAAGGAATTACTGTTTTCATGTTCTTTTTAACCTGAACTCCAGACACAGCTGAGTGATCTGAAGTCTTTTATTAATCTACCTATATGATTTTTTTTTAGTAGGCAGGAATGTGTCCTTTTTTTTTCCACTTGAATAAATTGATGGTTGAGGGAGTTCCAAAATTGTGCTTGTGTCTGACTTGAGGGCTTTTTATGGGTCTGTGCCTTCCTTGGGGGTGAAAGCACAGACCCAGAATAGAGGTTTATGACAGAGTGTATCTTCAGGGAACAGCAGCTACAAGTAAGTAATTTTCTATTCCCGGGTTTGGAAATTGGATATTCTTTTTAAGTTAGACATAGTAGTCTATATAATACTCTCCCAAGAGCAAAGTTACATTTCTTAAGCATTTAAGCATAACAGTTTATAGAGAATACATGCATTTTGCACAGGTACTTCCTATCTGAATCTGTTTGTGCACCAAAGACCCTTCCTGGTATACAAAGTTTTTCTGCACCAGACTGGTGGAGACACTTTTGCTTTAGTTTGCATCTCAGTAGAAAAATTCACTTGCACCACTTCGTTTTGAAAATTATATGTAAGTTTTGTCATTTGTTAATCCATGAGCACTCACAGCAGCCATTCTTGAAGTCTAGGCCATGGAACAAGCTCTTCTCCCTGCCTGGTATTTTAATGAAGGTCGTGGTTGCTCAACTTCCTGCAAGATCTCTGTCAAACTTGAGCTCAGACCTGTTGCCATGCTTGTGAGATGACACGATGCTGTCACAGGTGATGACCAGCTCAGAAAATATTTGGGGATTGAAACCGAGCCCTGAGACTGCACATACCTTCTGTGTGCTGAGCTGTTCTTAATTAATGCTGGAATGTTTATTTTCAGTTTGGTGACTTTCAGTCTGATCCACAGGAACCAGGGAAGAGGCTCTTCCCCTTTAGAGAGTTGGGAATGGATCTGAGTCAAGGGAAGGAACCCAAAGCACACAGAAACTTTAGTCAGGCAGGGCTGTACAAGGTTGTACATTCTTTTCCAAGAAACCATTTTCTGTTGCCACTAGACACGAGAATCTTCTGGTCCAGCAGGACATTTCTTATGGTCTTGTTTAAATAAATAAATAAACCTTAGAAACCAAGCAAACAAAACAAAACGCCCACACACAGTGGGGTCTGTCTAGAGCAGGCTTTGGCAGAGTACACTCCCATTTAGGCACTTGTACTCTTAATATGTAAAAATGTGTTGTCACCCAGGTGTCACCGTTGCCACTGCAGGTGCTGCTTAAGCTGACAGCACTGAGGCTTCACTCTGCTTTTCTGTGGCACTCACAAGTTCTGCTTGCACTTCAAACTTGCCTACAGAGACCACTCACTCTTGTTTTCTCACAATTTCCTTAAACAGTTGCTAAACTGCATAACAAGCCTGGCAGTAGGTGACTCCAGGGCTTTCTAAATTTTTCTGGAAACTTCTGACTTCATTGATGGGAGTGTTAATCTAAGGAAAGAGATTCATTTGCAACTGAACGGCAAAGAGTACAAAAAGATGATTTACATCTGGCAGGGTTTAGTTACAGCCTGCTGCAAATAAAACTGACAAATTACCCCTGCCAGCCCCAGCAGGGTACAAATTACATGAGTGTTTACAAGCTTCTGAGACTTTAAGTCTTTGAAGAGCATTCACTAGGGGGAAAAAAAAGTTGAATTAAAGCAAGCAGCAATAAGACAGACATCTATATAAAGACTTAATAATTAGGTTAAATCTAAGCAAATGTGGCAGTCGAGACAACGTGGGATATTGTATCAGCATATGTTGAAGAAAAATTAAGATCTTGCATTGTTTGAGATTAACTGCATAAAAGTCAAGGAAGTTAAACCAGCTTCTTTGCATGCACTGTGCAGAGAAACCAGAGCTTTACATTTCACAATAAAGTGAAATTTAAGTGGTTTAATTTTTATGTGAGAGCAATTTCTAAATTTTATACTATTTACTTGTGGTAACATTAGATTTCACATACTTCCCTTCTCATCCTTCTCTGCCCTCAATTATTTTTATTATTCACTTAGTCAACTGAATCAGTTTTAGTGGATTTTCCCTTGATAAACTTGACTGAAAATAGTAATAAACTGTAAACAAAATAATAAATCCTATGTATTTTGAAGGCTGGATAAGCCATTTTAGTAAAGCATGACTTAGTTTTGCCATAAATGCACTGTTAGTTATGTTTGTCTGCAGTCATTATTCTCTGCTAAGTTTCAGAGGGATTGTCTCCTTGAGGTCAAGTTAAAGTTCTTTTGATGATAACCTGCCAAAGATCACTTTACTTCTTGATCTACGAGTTGCAGGTGCTGGGAGCTTGCTTTTGATTGCTTTGCATTCTTTATTTTCAAATGAGTAGGAGGAGAAATAGCTGCAAGAATTCTGTAGGATGCAAATTTCCCTCTTTAATTGGTATTAAAAGACTTGCTCAGCTTAAATAGTAACACATTGATTTGTAAGCATTTACATGACTCAAGATGGACCACTCATTTCAATGCAAGTTACAGGGTTTTTTAACACATTTCTCACTTATTTGTTCTTACTATTTTGATTGATTTTTTTTTTTTTAAATCTTATTACCACTCTCTTACACTTTTAGGAATTCTAATCTGATAAATCTTACAATGCCTAGTACCTAAGTATGTGCAAGCATTGTCCTGTTCATCTCTGCAGCACTGATAGGTGGATAAATATTATTATTCTCAGGGCTAAATTATGAAAGCCAAATTGGGGATGCAAGATTAATTGTCACTTCTCCAGCTGCAACTGGAACTTTGCCTGTCTCGGGGAAGCAAATACCCTACTCACCTTACTAATTCTTCTAGACTTCAGTGCTGCCTCTGCTTTTCTGATTTTATTTCTAATTGCAAAGTTGACCTACTAAATTAGAGTCTCCAGGGGAAGACTTTCAGAGAGCTGCAGCCCATTACTCTGGGGGAGTGCAATTGTTTTCTCTAACAGATGGACTGTTTAGCCTGATTTTACTGAGGACATTTGTTTCCTGGGCCACATTATGATAAATGCAGACTCGCCTTCCTCTGAATTTTTAATGGTAATGCAATCTGCGAAATTATGTTGAACGTATATTTTTTAATGATGTGAATAGATTTGATCTTAATGTGTTTTGATGTCATGTTTTTTCCCTGAGTGATTAAACTCCCTGATTTTAGTCTTTCATCCTTGCCCACCCTACAGCAGCCAGTGCTGCAAAGGGGACAGACATGGTTGTGGTCCTTTATGGACATTATCAGCAGAATTGTCTGTTCAATTCTGACCAGACCTGTCCTCCAACCCACAGAGAACAGAGGTTTTTGTGAAACTCTTCTTGGATATAAAATTTGGGTTACAGAATCCCTTTTATTCATGATGCAGAAGATGGAAAGAACCCAACTTCATTTTAACATCCCAAGCAGAATTTGAAGGGCTGGTAAGTAAGAAACCCCCTAGCTGTTAAACATTCCTTGGCCATCTTCTCATCCTACAAATTTAATTCAAGCTGCATTCAAAAGTTCACGTGATGCCCTGTGCCTGGGTGGGAACATTTTCACAATGAAAACATGTTAGCCATTCACCTTAAGGGTTTCTTACTTTGGCTAAATCTAGAAAAAAAGAAACAGTAAGAAAGGCAAAGAAATCAAACCCCACAGAAATTTTTACCAAATATTGAAATAGGAAGTTGCAGGAGAAGATAATTTCAAATAAGAATGACTATGCTGCTGGTTTGGATCAAAGGCTGTGTCAGCAATGCTTCTTGTTACAATTTCAGACATTAAAAAAGGAGATATATTAGGGACTAAAAAAAAGCAGGATGTAAAGTACAAGAAATAAGAGAAGGAAACTGGAGTTTTCTTCTCCAGGGCAGCAACTTTTAATCTCAATTAAAGCAGGCTAGCAGAGCAGCATGCTAATACTTACTACAGAGAGTCAGTGAATACAAATGACCTTTGTGGATTTGGTTTTTTGCTGCTTTTCCTCCTGATTGAAAAGGACACCCAACAGTTGTCTTAATTGGATGTTAATTGATACATATTCACAGGAAGTAGAGTCTGTGATCTTGTAGCTTGTTTGTATGAAAGAGTATAATGGAACAAAGTGTGAGGAAGTTTTTTTAATGATCACAGTGACATAGCAGAGTAGTAGGAATTTTAAAATTATCTCAGAAATGTTCGAGGAGTCATTACCGGAAGAGACTTAGCTGCATTCATACAGCTTTAATATTCTGCCTTACACATTAAAAACATAATTAAACTAAAGATAAACCTTATAATTATGACCTCATACCTCCTGTCAGTAATATTCTCTTACACTTTCTTGAGTCCTCCTGATGATATAAAAGAGGATGATGAGACTGAATGCAAACTACTCATCTTTCAAAACTACCAGCCACTATTCCCAGGTATGAAGTGTTCCCTGATGAGCTGTGCCCAGTCACTCCAGGAGACCCCTGTCCCCTCCTGGATTTCCTTGTAGCCACACACAGCATGGAAACATGGGAAGGAATTTGCTTAGTGCTTCCCAGTGTTGGATTCAGTGGGTGGAATTCAGGAAAGACACCACCTTTGTCCTTGAACATTCAAACATCTGTGGCTTTGAGCTAAGAATTATGTTTTCATTTCTATTGCTATTTTTACTAGAACTGGGTAAACTCAAGCAGCACAGTCCCTTCAAAATGATATTGAGCTCTGAGGGAGATCCTGCCTTATTGCTTTGTTCCAGTGACACCTGTAAATGGGATCCAGAAAAAATGTTAAGTAATCCATGTTTGTATGAGAATGTACTCTGTGAGAACCAAGAAAGTAGAGGTCTTTATAATTAAAAAATTGCAGGAGCATTAAGAACAGCTACACACCAAAAGAGATTACAAAAGTATTGGAAACTTGTAGTGGTTAATCCATAAATAAAAGCAGGTTGCCATGAACCACTTCTGAGACCAATTCAGCCCACCAAGACCATGCAAGTGTACTGGACATAGTCCTGTTCACAAAACTTAGTATTTAAAAGAAAGCATATTGCTTCAAATGAGACTGGCTGAAAACTCCTTTTTTGTGTGTATAAAAAGGAGGTTTGAAAAATGATAGAAACTGGACAAGGACAGTCATCTAAGCACCAGCCATGTAAAAATGACAAATTGTGGTCATCCTCAGTGTGTAGGAATTGAGAGCTTTGAGCTGCAAGCCCAAAGGGGAAGTGTCCATGCTATTCCATGAGCCAGGCAAGCCCTTACCTGCAAAGGGCACACAGAACCTCTGCCTGGAATTAGCCAGGGTTTGAGGGAAATGCCTCCTGTGCTCCTCTTTCCCTGGGCTGTGCTGGTTAGATAAAGTTAAATGTCAAACTGCTGGCAGTTCAACAGTGTTCAACCGGCTGCTTTTTCTGGTTTAAATTAGGAACTGGATTGCTCTTTAAAATGGTTTAAGTTTCCTGAAGGCACATCTCTAAAAGTCACCCTGCATGCAGAAAGCCCAGTCTCTCCTAATCCTTCCTTTCTGCCTGGAACAGCAGACTGACTGTAACCTGAAGAGCAGTTTCTCCTATTTCTTTTCCTGATAGTGGCTGTGGATCCCCCTTTAGTATAAAACCATTTCAATGTGATTGAAATGGCAGCCTGTACTGAAAGACTTTAATGTGTTATTTTTGGAGCTCTTGTCTGTCCTTACCTGTGACTCTGTCCCAGTGCTGCTCTAATAGATGCAGACAGGGGATGTTTAGTGTTTAGCAGTGTGATAAGCTGGCATCCCTTAGTGCTTACATTTACTGGAAGGTGCAGTGACTCTATAGGAACAGGCAGGAGAGGTAACGTAGAGTTAAGAAGCAAAGAGAGAGCGAGGCAGTGCTGAGAAGGTGAAGTGTTTATCTGCCAATTTTAGTTTCCAGTGTATTTAATACTTGATAATGTCAGTTGCTTGGAAACCAGTGTTTTGTGCCCTTTTGCTGCTTGGCAGAAATCACTCTAATTGGCATGTTTCTAGCACTGTCACTGCTGGCAGTTTGCAGCATTTTTTTTTTTTTTCTCCAGAAGCAAAATTTTTCTTTTACATGAATGATGGTTCACATTAATTAGACAGCAGTCATGGGGAAAGACAGCCATTTAAGTGTATGGATGTATGAACCATTATCTCTATCATCAATCACTGGGAAGACTGCTATTCCTATCAGCATTTCTGCCTTTCCAGAGGCTGTTCCTTTGAGTCTCAATTCCTTTCCTTTTAGGCAAAAATATTTGTTTATGTTTGAGATTTCGTAAGTGGAAATAGTTCATCCTTATTAGATTTCACTACTTATCTCAACACAACAGTGTAATCCCACATTTCTGGTACCTCAATGACACATTGTCACTGGATGTTTGAACAGTGCTGACACGTAAAATGAGGTTTCCATTGTTTAGCAGTAAAATGTCATTGCTCTGTAAATACCTTAATGTAGTAAAGCAAGACATTAAGTAATGAGAGTTGTTTCCTGCTTTCACATGAAAATCTTGAAGCAGCATTATTTCCTGGTGGAGGATCAGGGTCCCCACTGAAATTCTGCTTAACAAGCAGTGAGTTTCTATTGGTAATATGAACATAAAGTCATTACTGTACATTCTTACATCTAGAAAATGGAAACCTCAGAAATTTCCACAAGATTTTTTTTTTTATTTTGAAGTTTTGGTAATAGCTTACCCACAGCTTTTTGAAGAAAAATGTAAAGCAAAGCTCTAAAGTCTCACAGGTCTATTTTCTGCCCTCCATCAGTACAAAATTGACTGTTTGGTACTGCTCTGGAAGCACTTTGCCCACTCACCTTTGTTTATGTGCTCCCCCTGAGACAGGTTTTTTTAACTCCTAGTAGCCAAATGTGTTTGGGTTCTCAGTGTTAGAAAACCTCATTTTCTAACGAGAGGTTCTGTCTCATTTCACAATGGATGCAGCATCTGTGTTTTAACATCTTTGCAGTTAATTGAAAACCACTCTGAGACAATTTAAATATGCAGTACTATGTGAATGCATCTACCTGTGACATCTCCTATCACAGTGTGGGTGGTGTTTTGACTACTGAAGATTTTTATTTCCTGTCACACAACCTTCAGTGTGTACCACAGATTTGCTCATGTCTTACTTGAACTTCTTTTGTGACTTATTTCCCAGTCAGATTTCCATGGATGATGTGCATCTTTCCCATTATCCTGGTTTTGTTTTTTAAACAGACATTTGAGTCTACAACAGAATCTGAGTTTACAACAGAGTATTGTACTCATCTGCAGGCAAATAAAATGGGAATCAACATCTCAAACAATGTGGGTATTCCAGATTGTTTGTGTGTCTTCAACTGCTCCAGACAGATGTTGATGTGGTGCTACTTGAGTTCCTTGACAGAATCATCAGTGGTTCAGCATGGTAAATTATCACAGATGTCTGAGTTTCTGTGGGTTGGTACCTACATTTAATAGATTTTTAGTGTCATTATCATCTGGTCGTCACCAAATTAAAGTGGGTGGAAGAATATTTGCCCATTTGGTTCTTAGAGTGTCATTATTCAAGCATTGAATGGGAGCAGTCACCACTGAGTTCCTGATTCCTTGTGTGGGCATCTCTAACTTGGCTGTGAACACTACCAAACCAGAATTTATAATTAATTTGCATTAGTATCTACATTTGAACTGTGAATAGTTGCAAGCTTTTTCTGTCCACATGCTGAGCTTTTGGAGCATGACCCAAATGCTGAGCTCAATAGTAGGACTTGCTGGCTCAGACTCACCACCATGTAAATTCAACTTCAGGGCTTTTGGCAATTTCAGAAATAAATTTCAGGATAATGTGTGTGCCCTGTAATAACTCACTGAATAATTCTTAAGTGAACAATGCCCTAATCCTCATTTACAATGAGACAGCTTTACATTGCTCAGGAAAGATGATAGAACAGTCCTAATGTCAATAAATCTGGGACACAGTGGTGTGGATATAAATTATAGTGCTGGATGTAAGACCCTGCAGTACTCAGTGAAATGGTCAGCAGCTCCAGTATTTGCTGATAAGAGAATGGAACACTGGTGTAAATCACTATCACTGCTGACAGTTTACAAGAAATGCAGAGTTTGCTCTCCTATTGTTCTGTGTGTGCTCTGTAAATAAGAAAAGCACTGTGTACATATGGATTTTCTTTTATCTTGGCGATTCCTGCAGTTTCACAATTATTTGCTATTTAGCTGTTACAGCACCTTGTCAGAAAGTTAAGGGACATGGAAGAATTGTTTCAGCCATTAGAATGCAGCAACAGCTTCGGTGGAGTCTGATGTGTTCTAGAGCAGATATATTCAACATATATTTGGGGGGACTGAAAGAGGTTTTTTTTTAAAAGTGTCCTATTAAAAGTGAAAGAGCAGTGAGGGCAGTGGTGTGTAATCAATTGAAATCTGATTAATGCAGTGTTAACACTTGTGCTCCTGTAGAGAATTGCCATAACATCCTGAATCCTTCAGCTTGTCAGAACTTCCATTTTACTATTGTAAGTTCAAAAACTCCAGACCCTCCAGTACCATGGTGCCCCCAAAACTACAGAAGGGTGTAGATTTCAAGTTTAATCCAAATGAAGTCACCTTCCTGCTCTCTCTGCTTCCTTCACTGGATATTGCTTTGAAATCTTCAGGGTCCAGATGCTCACTGTCCTAATTTGAGATTTGTAATGAGATCACAGCTCTTGATGGCATGGCTGCAAATTGTGCAAAGTGCTCAGTTAGAAGATTTGTAGTGGGTTTTAGTACAGTTTTAGTCTGCTCAGGAAACAGTTCAGCCGTATTTGCTGTAGTTTCAAAGTTGTTGCCTCCTGTGCTTTCTGGTTTGTAAGGAAATGGATTGTTGTACTACATTTTCTGCCACAGAAAACACTGGCAATAGCTGAAGTTGCAGTGTGAATTAAATTGCACTTGTTTTTCACCTTGGGAGCTTTAGCCCCTCTCCAGTTTGCCACTCCTGCAGCGAGTCAGGCAGTGCCCAGCAGGCACCTCCCAGCACCCAACAGGGTCTGGCCTGGTGCCCAAAGAGGAGCTTTTATGGGTCTAGCAGGGAATTGCTGCAGATGCACACTGAAAATGCTTTTATGAAAATAAAGGAAATGGCCCTTAGCCTGTGCTCGCAGTGGCTTTCAGAGCAGTGACACATGGGTTTCATTTATATTTGCAATTGGCTGTAAGCCTCTGGAAAAGGCTGGATTCTTTCTAACAGTGTCTGGAGCAGGTGATGTTCTGTCATTAGCTTTCTTGACATAAAGGCTGATTCCATTAAAGTAAGAAAATTCAATAAGCCATTTTATGAAACAGTGGCTAACAACTGCAATGATCAGAGAAATACCTATGTATACATTGCTTGATACCTAATTACTTTATTTACTGCTTGAAATATTTCTTCACCTGGAATCTTCAGCCTTAGAGAGAGAATTGAGCTGGTGTAAATTGTCTGCAAATCCAGCCTCGGGGAATGGTGCACAGGAGAGGAGAAGAAGGAGAGAAGGAGTTGATGAGGCTGAAGCACCTGGTGACACCACCCCTTGCATCAAATAGTGGAGCAGCCAAGGGCTTTGCAATTTTCTTCCCATTTTCCTGGCTATTTTGTTCATGCTAGAGCCAAACCAGCTGAGCTGAGCAAGGGTTTGGCATCACATCAGTCCTTTAATAACCATCTCTCCCCTGAATTTTTTTTTTGCACACCATAGACCTGACATTATTGACTATAAAATTTGATCTTCTGGGATAAATACAACCTTACTATGATTCCTTTGAAGGCAGTGAAGATGACCCAGGGTACTTAAACAAATAGAAACCATGTAAAAAAATCCTTCTAAATATCTAGCTTGTCCTTATCCTGATGAAAAGTTTCTGACATTACTATCACAGCTTTATATAATATTTTACTAGCACTTAAATCATAACTAAGACAAATTCAGTATTTCCTTGTATTTTTATGAGTAATTTCCTAATCCAAGGCACAAAGAATCCCAAATCTTAACAGTAAAAGTTCAATTCCTCAACACTTTAATGGTCAATTAACTGATGACCTTGAGTCTCTAAAGGATTTACAGAGTAATTTAGTAAGTGCATAGTTACACCAAGCACTGAAAATACAATTGCAACCAATTTTCTGTATGTGCAGTACTGCTGGGTCATTCCTTTGTGCATGTCTTTGACCCTTATCTGTAATAATATATTCCTGCAGAGAAAACTGAAATTATTCCACAGTACATTATTACTGCTCAGAAGTCTTTTAACATTCATGCTGATAAAGATATTAATGTAGAAGAATTAGACATATCCTTTTGTCTGAACGGCACTTGAAAATCTGTGTTGTGACTACAGTTGACTGAAGCTCAATTAGTTTAATAAACGTATTCCAAATTTCACCTTGATTACATTTGCATTTTAATGAATGATTCTCGCCTACTTGTCAAATAGGCAGCCCAGCTAAATTTATTAAGTTATTGTATAAACAGGGTATTGCCATGCCCGAATTTAAATGGAGAAATATTTGATGTCATATTCCAGCAATATGTTGTAAATCTACAGTGTAGAAGAGTGCACTGGTTATCTCTATTTTAATTTTGAGTTTATTTTCTAGGGTGTTTTTAAAGAGCCCATGAACCTTTAGAATCACTCATAAATACCTCAAAAATAAAAAATTATGAGTAGGTATTTTTGTGTGTTTAAATCAGATTGTTATTACAACTCTTTTGTATTCTGCATTGCTGTTAAATGTTCTGTTATTTATTTCTTATGCTGTAGTTATGAAGGAAGGAGGGAGTAAACTGCTCCCCTTGAGAACTGGAGATTCTGGTGGCCAAAATTACAGAATAACAGAATGTGCTGGGTTGGAAGGGACCCACAGGGATCACAGAGTCCAGCACCACCAAGAGTCATATTCTGTGATGGGCACATTATGGCCTTTGGATGCTTTAACTTCTCTGGTAAGAAAAGAGAGTTATTAATTGTCAGTAAAACAAATGAGGCCCAGCTTTTGAGCCTGGATTGAGTTTGAAAGAATCAGTACATTCTGATGACACCTGATTCAAAAGTGTCAGCACATTCAGTGGCAGGGATGTGTCCTGTAATGTGGGGTAAGATGCTCCTTGGACTTGGATCTCCTGCTATATCTTACTAACATTTTACTCTGAGCGCCTGTGTGCCAAATCCCTTTCACTGCCATCACCTTTGCTTTTTCTACTTCTATCTTTTTTTAACCTCTGTCGTTATCACAGTGGCAGCAGTGTAGTCATTTCTTTATTTCCTCCTCCTGCAGTAACACCCTCCAGCTCACTGACAGGCTGCACTGGCACCTTCCCTTTTCCTCAACAGTGCAGCCTTCTGAGAGCATGTGGAACTCAGCAGTGAACAGGCAGCTGCAGGACAGTGGCAGCTGAGCTCACACAGTCAGTCCAGTACTGCTAGAAAGTAGAATTAGACAGGGTCTTTTTGAACCACATACTGGACAAAGTGATGCTGAGCTCAAGACGTCCAATAGTTCACCTGTGTGGTGCTGAAAGAGGTAAAGGAAAGTTCTCCCAGTTCATACTGGAGAATTGTGGCTCTTTGTTATCATATTGCAGAGGGAGATATTAATGTTGAACTCTTCAATATAGAAGAATGTGAAATCACCTTTTAAAATTCAGTTGATGGGCAACAGAGAAATCAGTTTAATAGTGTGTGATGAGAACATTGTGGTGATTTTTGGCAGGCATCACCTCAGTTCTGTGTAGCAAGATGGAGAACACTTTTGTCTACTTGGTCAGGAATCACTGAAGAAGGAGAGCACACAGAAAGCTGCCCAGCAGGCTCAGGGCACATGAGAAAGAACTGAGCTCCAGCCACCCAAATATTCCTCCTTTGATGTGGAGGAGTCAAAGGAACAAATAAACATGTAAGTCAGCTCAGAGGGCTTTGGGTGATCTGAGGGCAGTGGTTTTAAAAAGTGACAGTTTCCAGTTTCTGTCATTCCTTGCTATTGAGGTGGTTCCCCTGGATGGACTGGAAAGGGATGATGCTTGAAGTGAGCAGCTGTAAACTTAGCAAGTGTGAGGGGAAAAGTGCTTGAAGTGGTTTTAAAATGAGGACATTTAGAAGGCAGGAATAAGGTGAGTGAATTCCAGAGAGGTGTCATAGCTATCCTAGAAATTAAAAGAAAAAACCTGGTGAGCTTGTGCCATGCTTTTGTTTCCCCAGTGTGGGACCCCACAGCACTAAGGATAAATGTAGAATTATACTCAGCAGAAGTAGCTGGGTTTCTTCACCTCCACACCTATTACTTAAAACCTTCTTCAGGTTTTCTCTGCATTTGATCACTGAATTGCCTTCAGTCCTTTGGCTCCCACTGCAATGCCCTTTGTAACACTGGAGTTTGTCTTCCACCTGCCAGCCCTCACTGGGTGATGATTAAATCTTGCTCAGCAGGACAGGGGGACTCTTCTGGAGGTTACAGACCTTTGGAGCTTTAGTGCATCAAAAGCTCATCCATCTCCAGCAGTCTTTTCTCATCACTTTGCTGTGGCTTTTGTCATTCCCAGGTACCACCTTCCCCTCATGAACTGACTCTCAACTTGGAAAACTCACTCTCCACAGTCATCAGAGATGCCAGCATGCTCTAGTCATGAACTGAGACAACAATATCTAACCATTAATAAAAAATAAGGAATAAAATCTCTCCTGAGAGGACAAAAAAAAAAAGCAAAAAACCAATTAAGTAGTACAGACAGGCTGAGTAACTCTCAACATAAAAGTACTATATTTACTAGAGTGACATTGAGTATCCAGCATTCTAAATGGGCCCTAATTGAACAGCTAGAAAAGGTGGGAAAGGAACAAATTATTCCTGAGAGACAGTGATGGAAGGAGAAAACAAGTTAAAGAGACTCAAGTCAGTGACTGAGCAGCACCCATAGCCTGTAAAAGGCTCAGTTTTCTGTTGCACTAGTTTGGCCAAGTCTCTTCTCACTGGGCTGAATCTTTTCAACTTAATCTTTACTATTTCTGTGCTGACAACATAGGTAACCCTGGAAAAACTGAACAGAATTTGAAGCACATCTTGAAACTTTGGCCTCAGGTATATAATCCTGCCACCTCCAGTGATATGATTCCAACAGAAAACGAGTGAAAACAAGAATGGAATGCCAGCAGTGTGTCAGCATCTCTTCCCAAACAAATCAGTCACATTATTTCCTCTGCCTCCAAATCTGATTTCATATAAATGCTTAATTGCTAATAATAAGCAGTAGTATAAATGTGTGAATACAAATAATAGTGTATTTATAATTTATAAAGAACTGTAAGCATATTAGAAATAAATTAAAATTATATATCCTGATAAACATAGAACTATACCAACTTTCAATATTAATAAATGCTAATAAGTGCAGTCATTAACAATCTAGAAATGCATCTAAGCATTCTTTTAAAAGCTAAGAAGAGGAGGAAGTGTGATGAAAACAATAAACAGTTTTATTGGCTCTACCTTTCATATACTACTTTTTTAACTTCAGTCTTTCTTCTTTCCCACAGGAGACAGCCCCATGAGGAAGTCAGGAAAGAATTAAAAAAAGGTGACCTGACAGTCATTTATTACTGTTTATGCCAGTGAGTGGATTCCAAAGCACCCTGGAGTAAAAAGGTAAGTTTGAAGGAAGATTCATGTCCTGCCCTCCCTGGTAGGACATGAATGGAACTCACAGCAACACAGACCCATCACAGGCACACCCAGAGCTGCTGTTCAGCTGCTGAAATTGTATTCTGAGAATTTCAGGACTTGGTCTGTCTTTGCTGATAGCAACTGTTAATTTTTACCATTAAATGATTGAATCCTGAAGAACCTCTTGTATGTGCACATGTGCAGGGGCACAGTCACATCATTTGCCTTACTGACCTTCACTCAGCAAGTTCTAAACTTCATAAAATGTTTTATGTGGTAGCTTTCAGGATTGGCTCATTTTAAGGAAAGGCTGTGAAAATTAAAGTTTCATCAGCCTAGGTAAAAGTGGGCCTATGAAAGAGAGAGAGAGAAGGTAGTGCTTGTACCATGTTTGTTTCTGTGTAGTTTGGATTAGTCACACACAGTCTGGTCTGTTCTAAGTTCATTAACCCAATTGCTCAGCAAATGTGTCTATATTTATATGGAACAAGCTGAATTCCAGAGATAATCTTGGTTTGGAAAAATATGAGCTCAGTGTTTTAAACTTGCACACTGTTTTTTACTTAAATGCAAAACTTAGAAGCTCCTGTAGACTCTAACCCCCCAAGAATCCACACCATAATGGGATAAATGTCAGAATTCTCCTAGGCTTGAAAGCACTGAGCATGTCATCACGATAAGCCCATTGGAAATTTCACATCCAAAAATATTCTTTGAGGACACAGAGTTATATATCAATACTAGAAAATCTTCGAGGGGTGTCTAGGACACTGGACAATTAAAAGCTCCTGCTACAGGAATAATTGGCTGTGTCTGTTTGAGCCCACACGCTGCCAGCTGGGCTTTTTCCCTGACTAGAATGTAACATGTTGGTTTCTCCTCTTTGCAGTGAACACCCTTTCCACCAGCTCTGTGCCACACGTTGCCTTTTGGGAGCTTTGGCTCTCAAATCCAACAGTTTGACCCATTCCATATTGACCTGCTGGAATCCAAGGGGAAGGGGCGAGGGGATCTTTTGTCCTTTCTATGTTGTTGTTTCTCTTCTTTCAAGAAATAATAACCATTTCAGTGGAATGTCATTAATTCAGTGCCATGCACCATAAACAAATCCTGGATTGACTTTGTCCCTTTGCAGTCAGCAGGGAGTGGTACAGTCAGACCAGTAGCACAGCATCCTCCTCTCTTACTGCAGCTTGCAGAACCTGGAGAAAATACTGAGATCCCAGCCAAATCTGTATTTTCTTCCCTTTTTCTCTTTTGGCTAATAAATATGCAAATTAAATACATTTAGTAATAGATGTATGTATATCCCCACAGCCTTCCCTTGAAGGGTTATCCCACTGAACTCAACAGGAATTCCATATGCATTATCATTACAGAACAAAGCCAGCTATTAAGTGATATTTAGTAGCTGATTTTATTCTATCAATTATATATGACAGTGATGAGTATTTTGTAAAAGATCTCTTGCTTCTGAACTTTTATACTGCCAAAAGTAAATAGTAATTTAGGTTTTCAACATTTTTTTAGTCAATATAATAATGTTGACATAACGTGTATTTAAATTATTCATGAGTGGTTGGTAAGAACAGTGAACAGTTTATGCTCTGACTTGCAGGGTAAAGCTCTCCAAAGCTCTTGTGTTTCCTGTCTGTGTTCTCAGTCAAGACAAACCGTGTCTGTGTATAACAGAGGCATAAAAGTAGCATTATATAGAATTATCCTGGTAAATTGGAGGAGAGAAGCATTTCTGGTGTGTGTGGTGAATGGCTTTTTCACCTCTTTCCATATGGGGACCAAGCAATACAGGGATACAGGGTGTTTGTCAGCAAGTCTCCCAGTACAGGCTGGCAGCAGAGTAGAAATGCACAGAGCTCTGGATTTTTCCCAGGTTCTCCAGTTCTGCAGCTTCCAGTTGCAAACTTCCTTTTTCCTCTGACCACTTGATAGAGCTGACAGTCTGTATCTCTTGGCTCTGCAATGCAGTTCCCTACAAAACTAGGTGATCTTAAATCTTTTCATTTCCTTCCAAGTCAAACTGGACCAAAAAGGCACGTTTACTATTTAGTCCTACTAATTACTTTTTAATTGATATTTATGTTATCATTATTAGGCTGACAGCATGCTCTGCTACACTCTAAATTAACACTCAGGAAGGAGCTCTTGGAGCCATTTGGAGAGAGTTCTGAGATTGTTCAGGAGCTGTCAAAAAGGCAAAAAAGACCCTAAGAATGAAGAGGAAGCTAAAAAGGAAAATATGTTATGGAAAAATATAAATATTTTTTAAGTGCTTTATCAGTTCCTGTCCTTCCCATTCAGCCAGGATGGTTTCACAAGTAGTAAAGTTTGTTTGAAAAAAAAAAGGTGAGATATGGTAGAGATCTGAAATGACTTCCACATGAGAAGCAATTAAACAGGTTCTTAAACAGAGTGAGGCTCTTCAGGGCAGGAGAGAAATGGAGACAAGGTTGTGACAGATCTCTCTAACGTCATGGAGTGCATGGAAAAGAAGTGATTAGAGAGTGGTTATTCACAAGTTCCCTTGACACCAGATTTATTGCACACCAAATTAAATTATCTGGCAGGAAATTTAAAGCAATGGGAAGTGTTTTCAAGCATGATTAAATTTAAGAACTCATTGCTACAATATATTGCTGGAAGTATTTTCAAGTGCAAACACAATTTAACAGAATAGAAGGAAAAACAATTAATGGATTACAAGTACAGCTGCCTTGCAGCCTCATACCCCAAATTCACAAATCTTCATGTAGCTCAAACAGACATAATTTTGAGAGCACACACAACCCTAACCCACATGTGCACATATTTATATTTCAAAGCTGAAAGAGATTCTGGAGCAGGCAGATATTCTGTAGATACAGCTGAGCGTGACTCTAACAGAATTTCTTTTAAGAATTCATGGCTCAATACAAAGCCTTTTGTGCAATGGTACCTTTGCTTATACAAATTGGATTTTTCAGTGTTTGGTGGCTGAGTGAGGTGCACGAGTGCAAAGGTTTAAATGTTACATTGTGCTGACAGAGGTAAATGTTGAAGCTGCAGTGGTGGCAGCTGTGCCAGAACAACAGGTCACTGCTGAGGAAGTATCATTTATCACTCAGTCCCCACCCAATCAAAGGTTTTACAAAGCAGATTAGAGTTCTAAGCTTGCTTTCTTCACCCCATTTTAAGAGAAATTAAAAATCTCGTTTTCCACAGGCAGGGAGTGTGTGATCCAAATGTACAAAATGCTAGCCTCACTTTTCATGGTTCCTGTGTAATGAGCAATGTGTATGTGCAGACCAGTTCAGATGACACACATTTTCTTCACAATGCAAAGGAAAATGTGGAACTTGTATGAGAGATTAAACACTAAATGGATTTTTTTTCCCTGAAGCTTTCCAGACAGCAGTTTAGCTTTGACTTATCCATAAAATATGTATTTTTTAAAAGAGGATATAAGTATTTGTGCAAAGGATCTTCCTTATAAAACTTATTCCTGATTTTGGGGCTTCTCTTTGAGTTTGATCAATGCCTCTTCAACAGATTTATCACTGTTAGATCTCTGCAGAACAGGTAAATATAGTACTCCATTTCACAGATGATTAACTAAGGCATAGAAATCTAAGTCAGGTGAAATTACAAAATCCTTCTTTGCTTTTTTCTCTTTTCTAATTAATATCTGACTAGCTCACAGCTATGGAGGTTAATATTTCAAAAATATTATTACTAACACAGACGAGCTTGGTTATTTGTCTTCAGTTTCTCCAGGTGGAGATAAATGAAAGGACTGGGTTCTTCCAAGCAGGATTCTGACTTTTACCATGTGGAAATAGCTGGGGCTGCTATTTAACACAGCCACCATTCAGCAGCCACTTCCTCTTCTGTGTGCAGTGCTTCCCAAAAAGATAGGAAAAGGACCTTTTGAATCTGGGGATTACAACTTCAAGGTGTTGTTTGCTCGGGGAAATGTCACTTACAGCCGTGTGGGACACACCAAGCACCTGGCAGGATGATTTAGGATTTGACAGCTAACACTGGGATTTCTGCCAAGGAGTCTGACAGGTGTTTTACTGCGTGAGTGATTGGAGGGAATAACACAGAGAAAATGGGTGTGTCTGTCTCTGCAGGGGGCTGCCACCAGAGCAGGAATGAAACAGCAGCGGGAAGGACAACAAAGGTGTTAATTTGAAGGAAAACACTGAGTTAAATTGACTTTGCAAGTGTTCCAGGGAGCGGAGGAGAAAAACATTCACCTTACAGTGGGAGGCAGAAAGAGTAAAGGGTATTTTTGGAGAGAGGTCTGCTCAAAGAGGGGGAGTCTGGAAACTGGAGCCAGTGAAGGGCTGCCTGAGGATGTCTGGAGTGGTGGTGGATGCTGATAAGGAGACACAGAGATGTAATTTGATACCTGATGGTGTTAAATGCATTAAATTCCACATGACATTTAAATGGCAAAGCAATACAGTAGGTTTAGGAATTCACCAGACTTGACTGTTATGCCACTAGCACAGCATGGCACTGAAAACATAGTTTGTTCAAATCTACCTTATTTTCTAATTCACTATTTTTATAAGCATCCAGTGAAAAAAAAATTTACTGTCTTCTGTGTAATAGCTGGGGGTTTTCACAGCTGCAAGAACAAAGCTTATCTTTTCAACAGTGATTAATGAATTGGGTGTATTTGTATTTGGGTACCTATCTTGAAACCTCTCTAAAAATCTGCTTTTCTTTGAAGAAATGTTAATTTTCAGACATACTAAGTAGCAGGCTCCTTTAGGAGCTCTCATTCAGGCCAGCCTATGTGGCATTCTCTCTGGAAGGGAGAGAGCAATCACTACTGAGTTGGCAAGATTTTACAGAATATTTTTGTCATCTCTACAAGTAAAACATTAAGAGGTGTCAAAAGGTGTCTGTAAACAAAAAGGTGGTTAAGAAGGTTGGGCTGCAGGTGTGTTACCTGATGGCTTTCTTAATGACAAGGGAAAGCAACTCATCAGAACAGAGTTTTCAGAGTTTTTACCTCTTTTTTCTTTCTTTTTGTTCTTTTTCCTCCCAAACAACCTAATTCAGCATTCAGTATATTCAGATCTGTGCTTTTTTTTTATTTTTTTGGCATGGGTGACAGAATAGCCATTTTGCTGCTGTGCAAGCAGTGTGTACTTTCTGGAAAATACTCCATAAATCTTGCCTTTGCACATAGAAGGGATCCTGTGCTCCAGCAGCTCTGTAGAAAAAACAATGTTCTATCTTATTCCTGTGGAATTGTTTCTATTTCCACCAGTGTATTTTTCTGTAGTCTGTCTATAACATTTCCAGCTAACATGAGATGTGTTCCCTCAGCACTCAGCTCTGTGGTGGTTTCCACAGCTCTAAGATCAACATGACAAACCATTCTTACAAACACACTTTGCTGGAGCTTTTTTTTTTTTTTTCCCCTTGAGGTCAAGAGAAATAAATTTTATACCTGGATAGCCCCATCAAGTGTGTAATATTGAGTGTTTTATCAGCACCTGTAGAATGTCTCACATCCTGGAGAAGGCATAGTGTACATTATTTTAAAGGTGGTTATGTCCTAGGGTTTGCTGCCAGAAGAGCTACAGAGTGAACTTGCCGTTCATTGAGGGCCCTGAGAGTGTAATAGCAGGGAGGCAGAGGCCCAGGGGGCAGGGTAAGGGCACAGAGCTGGTTCTGAAGCACAGAATGTGCTCTACACACTCAGCCCTCTCATGCAAAGCACTTGGCATGCAAATGTCAGGGAGCATTTTCTGACACGAGAGCAGTGCAGGCCACAGGAACCTTGCAGCACTTTGGGTACATCCCACTGCAATGTGAGGGCACTTCCCTGCCAGGATGTAACTGGAGTGAAAAGTGATAACAATCCAAATTCATTTACCATTTTTTAAAATACATCATATTATTCATAAATTTGAGTTTAAAAACCCCTGCCTGTACATTATATTAAATTTAGATTTTTAATGAGAGTAAGAGGTCTTGATGTATGTTCTGAGCAACTCTGGTGCTTGCCACAAAATGATTACCACAGGATGTCAGTTCTAGTTTCCTGTCTTGCTTTAGCTGCCCTGAAAGCTCTTCCATTAAAAGCAAATCCATCTCCTTGCCAGATCATGAAGAAGCAGCTTGAGCCTTACATGACACCCCAGTGAGCCTTGTGAGGTAGGAAGAGACTGGTTTTTGTAACTCTTGTAACACAACTCAGCTTGCTTTTGACCAGATTTTGTTTTCAGGCCTTTTAAAGATGAAGTTATGTGGTTTGACATTAAAATAAAAATATAGGAATGATGATGGACAGTTTTATGACTGTGTACAAAAAATACACCACAGGCTAAATATTTACAGCAGCATTTTGGGGGTATTTCTGAACGAGTTTTCTGGGCATATGCTTTGGATATATTTACTCTGGACTTTATAATACTTTTCACACAAAAATTGAATAATAAATTCAGCCCACACACAGTCTGCAGTGTGACTGAAGATTTTCTAACCTACAGCCTAAAGTTGATAAAAAATCTAAACACTTGTAATATATTGGTAAAATAGGGATGTGTACAGGATACTGCAAAGGCAAAAGCTGGTGTTAATGCTCAGGCTGAACATAAAATATGTTCTTCACATTCATTTTTTTCTGCCTTCCTTAGTGTCTTCCCAGTTAACCATGCAGAAGTTAAATCGTGTTTAAAACACAGCTTTAAGTTTTAAATTGGTTTTGGTTGGTTGGTTGATAGGTTGGGTTGTTTTTTTGCAGCAGGCAGGAAGGGTGATATTTTCAGGAATACCAGGCTCTGAAACAAATGAAGTACTTTGGGAGTGACATGGAAAGATTAAGACAGCTGGGCATGAGAACTGAAGGAGAACATGATGAAGATGGACAAAACTGATAAGGAGGCACAGAACCCCTGGGCAGCTTCGACTTTGCCAGCACAAAGCAGACGTGTTCAGCTCTCTGTGCCAGCCCTGCCCTGCCAAGGGCTGCCTGTGAGGACTGAAATCTCTGTTTCTGCTCCGACAAGGCTGGTCACCCCTCTCGTGGAGACACAAAGCCATGGCAGAGGAGGTGCTTTCCCCAGGCGCTTGTCTCGGTTACAATGGGGCTGGTTTTTCCGTGCTCTGCCTGCCAAGGAAGCTGAATCACAGAGGAACACTTGATTGCTGCGTGCTGCTTGTCTTGGCTCTCTCGTGAAGTGAGAAAAACAAACAAATATGAGCAGTGTAGTGTAAGGATGCACTGAGCAGAACTTCCCTTCTCAAAATAGTGCATGGAGGGGCTATAAAAGGGCTGTGTGTGACATGATTCCAGTTACCTGGATGGTCCAGACAGGGATAATAAGGATTTGGCTGTACATCCATGCCAGCAGGACACTGCTGAGTGTAGAACTGGCCCTGCTGAAGCTGAGAACCATGAGTTTCCTTTCCTAATGGTTTAATGAGGAAATTTCTCACTCCTTTCCTCCTGTGCCAGTAACACGTATCCTAAACTGGTGGGAGGCAGCTATTCCTGATGATGTGCTGCCAAATCCTCAGCCTTTGCAATGGAAACCACAGCCCAGTCATGCACAGACTAGAAAGGTTTGGAACATCAGTCTTCAGGGCTGTCAAAGCAGCACTGCAGAATTTAGACAGAACATTTTAAAATGGCAATCTTTTCACAAGAGTTTTATTTTTATTGTAAGGTGTAATTCTCCTCCTGTATCTCTGCATTCAGAGTGAAATGGTAAAGGCTGTGTATTGCAGAGCACTTACATCAGTGAGATTTATGTCAGCACATGGAGAGAGGAGAATGATGATAGCACAGGGAAAAGGGATAGTAAAGACAATCAGAGAGTGTGTCAGAGCAGGCACTGATTGCACTGGAAAATCCATGGAGACCAAACAAAATAAATAGAGAAAAGATGAAGAGAACAAATCTATAGTAAAATGAAAGCATTTGTTAGGATTTTATTATTTCCTTTCATACCCAAGTTTGTCATCCAGAATCTGATGAACAATGAAGAAGCCCTGATTTCAATGCCCAGCAAAGGGAATTGGTGCTCAAGTCCAATAAAGTAAAGCTGTTTCATATTATTCACTTTAAAGGTGCCTTCCAACCCAAAACATTCTATGATTCATTCAGAATTACACTGAGTGGTGCATTCCCCTAAGAGCCATTTTTTCTGTGGAAGTTATGGAGGCTGTGAAGTGGTAGAAATGCCAGGCAAACTCAGAGTTATTAATCAGGCATGCATTTGTTCTCAAAAGCTTCTCTTTTATTGCTGTTCTTTCTGCTAAAGGTTTCCTGCATTGCTTGCCAGACTCCCAGAGTGTGTGAAGGGTGACCATTATGCACAGAAAAACTGGAAAAATTTGGAAGAATCCTGATTTGAAAATTCGCCCAGACACCTTTTTTAAGGTCCTGGTTGCTGTGCAGGTGTGTTCTCCAGAACTGCTGCAGCTGTGGAGGTGAGAGGAGCCCAGTTCTTGATTCCCTGTGTGATGAGGGTGGGGAGAGCAGGCACCCGTGGGTGAAATCCCTGCATTGAAAAGTTACCAGATTAAATCATTTAGGATCTCATTAAATGAAGATTCATTTTTTACAGTACACTTTAAACTCTTCAGGGGAAAGATGTTGTGACAGCCATTGGCTTATTAATCAGTATCATTTGATTATTATGTCATTGTTGATTTATTTACCACCTCAGTGTAAGTGACATCTGTCACAAACTGTTAGGGAACTCGAGAAGAAACATTAACTTGTGCTCTCAGAAGAGGGGGTGTTCCCAATCATTGCATCCATGAGCTATTCAGGTTTTGTAAATTGTCACAGATCCTGGAATTCGGCAGGCTCCTTCGTTTTGCTTCAGCAGCGCTGAAAAAAACCAACAGCTCCCTCTGAAGATCTTAAGTTAAGCTCAGCTCTTGTAGTTCTGGAAGTTATTGGCGGCGAGGAAGGACATGAGGGAGGGAGGAGAGCACGTGTGCAACGTTTTCCTCTGTGCAGTGAAACCAGGTACCTCTGACCAAAATGGCAACGATGCCACCTCGTGTTTTGTGTTCTCATCACAGTTGTTCCCCTGACTGCGGGACCAAAAGAAATCTCTATCAATGCAGTTTATTCTGCATTTTACACGTTTACAAAGGCGAAGTTTTAGCACCTAACACGTCCAGATCAGACTCTCTGCATTGTCTTGATGGTTTATAACATTCCTCTAACCATACCTGCAGTATAGGAAACACCTACTCAGTACAGACACACTGATTTCCATATCTAAACAGCATTGTCTCTATCTGCTCTTCAGTTTTGCTCTCCTTTATATAAAAATAGCCCATACACAGGGTAGTTGTACGATTTAGGAAATTTTTTTTTGCATTAATTATTTTATTTTTGTTATTCAGATGGGGGATTGGGGTTTGGCATTGACTTTATTCTGTAGTTATTTCCTGATTATGGATTAATTCTTGCCTTATTAACATCAGCATTAAAAAGCCAAGCATCAGGTTTCCAGCTGAAGTTACATTTTGCATTTTCCCATGATTACCTCAGCATGTGTTTGCCATCACTTTGCAGGGAAAGGCAGTAGAATGACACCCCTGAACTTGTAGACAGTGATAAATATGTAATACCTGTGAACTTATCTAAGCTGAAATGTGTTTTTCCTGCTGGGTCACAGTTGCTGGATGGTGGAATTGGTGACACAGTGACTTTCTTAGCTGATGATTTTATTGAGCTGGTTCCCTGCCTGTCAATGCTCCCTGAGGGCCCACTGGGGAGAAATGCTGTTTTTCCTTCAGCCACAACAAGGGGAAACAAGACCAGGTGAGCACAGTGACCACTGATGTGTAATATTTTACTAATTAAGGCCTTATTTAGTCCCCCCTCATTATCAAGAGGTAATTGTTTCTCAGGGAAAACAACGAAGAACAGATTTCTTTGCCTTAGAGACATTAAAGAAAAGTAAGTTCTAAAAGTTCTTTTGTGCTCCTGCTTTTCTCTTTCTATATTTGGCAATGATAAATTAGCATTTGTACAGGTAAAGAAGTCATATTTCCCCCTGTCCATGCTTTTCTTTTCCTCCATCTCAAAATCCAGTTGGAAAATCTTCCTTCCAAAAACTCAGTAGGCCTGATCTGATGCTCAGAGAAATAGTTGTAATGATTCTAGAAGAAGGATCAGGTCTGCTTCTGATCTCTGAAACCTCAATTCCACCATTTGATTCTATTTTAACTTCCTTGCAGCCCTCAACAGGTTTTGAGACCCCCCAGTTCTGCTGTTCTTCTGGGATCATTTCACCATGATCTGGGTCAAGTTTCACTGTCAGGGCTGTTGTTACCCTGTAGCCAACAAAAAAAAAAAAAAAATCTTAATTTAGCAGCTTGTAAGATCCTGGTTGAACTGTGGTTACAGGGGGTGGAACCTTCATCGTGGTCCTTCCTCACTGTATGGAACTGGAGGCAGAGTTTGTGAAATTTCATTAATAAATAATATTTATTTATATATCACATATAAAAAAATAGAAACAAAGGGGCTTGTCCTCAGCTGGAGGGCACGAGCCACGCTGCCAAAATCCAAACTTTATACCAGCTCAGGAGACAACCTAATGTGTCTGCCTGCATGTAAGATGAGAGGATTGTGCCAAATGTAATTAGCTAATGTCTGAGCAGCTCTGTGAGCTCCCAGAGCAGGATGCCAGTGTGAATGTTAGGAGTCTCTAATGGTTTTGTATCTTATATATGTTTTTGTTTGACTGTGGGAACACAAGATTCGCCTCCAGCTGCCCTGGAGGCTCAGGGACCTGGGCAGGGGTCTCAGAGACCCTGGCACACAGCCC